>JAHWFP010056385.1:108836-158110 GCA_023313725.1 Lithobius niger
GTAAAGCACAACAGCACTTAAACAGATGCAATTTTCTCAATTGTACATTTGATTATTTCAATTAAAAATCGTCCAAATTTTATCCGTGTACATTTTAACCAGTGAAAATTCAATCATATAACCCCCTTTTTTTACGGCACACTTGACGTTTTTGTTAGTAATCTTCTTATGGGGTGAATAATTTGTAGACACCCTGTATGATGATTGATGACGCCAACTTTGCCAGGGTTCCCATTCAAGTCAGCGACTAGTCAACTTCTTAGACAAATAAGCTGATTTTTGCCTCTGCTAAGCCATCAAGACCTTTTAACTTCATTTTGTGAGTCCCTTAAAACTATTTCTGTGGAACAACCTTCTTCAACATAATTTTTGGAGTGAAAGGTTTTTTTTTTCCGGAAACAAACTGATTGAACTGGAACGTTGTTTCTTTAAAACCAAACAAGAAAAAAACATGACGACTGTTAGGCGAGAGAAGTAGTTCGCTGACCCAAGTAAGCCATCAGCCAACAAATAGCAATTTACTTGTTAAGGTAAAAACTTGGACTTTTCAGAAAGCAATAATTCTAGCAACCCAGTCAATACTTTGCGTTACAATCATTTCTTGCAAGGAAGTGTCGTAAAATGACCATCACCTTCAAATTATTCGAAAAAAAAAGAAAATACAGGAAAAAAGCTGCTACTTCGACAAACACGTTTCACTATTTCTGTAACCTTGAATGTTTCCTTATTTCACAAAAAAGAAATTGTGAACACTTCCCTCAAATTCTTCAACTTGTAAATAATTAGTCAAAAGTTTAACAACTTCATGTCACGACACTCAAAAGTGCTTACTTCCATGTTGGCTTTCAGGCGTGTAACGTTGACTTTATTACTAAACCTCAGTGGGAGAGGTAGGTTTTATTAACGGGGAAAGGGAGGGATAACATGCCAGCTTATATTCGACTGTGTCGCCATTTAGAAAAGTAATTGTTAAAGCTCGTATCAGGAATTTTCGGATAAAAAATGGTCTGACGTGACTCGTGCTCATGTCAATTGTGGCTAGCTGTACTTAGTTGGACAGATCAAAAAAACGTTATTGATACATCTTTCGCTCTGCGAATGTTGGTCACTGATCCATTAACTTATAGTTTTCTTTATCTCTACCTTCCCTTACATTTTCCACAATTTGAATTTCGGCCACGTTGGGATTTATCCTGAACATGACAAAATCTTTGGCTCAGCCGATCAATAAACAAGACTGGCCATACCAAATCCCGATAACCGATACCAAATCCTGACAACCGATCCCAGTTCCCAATTAACCTAAAACTGTAATACTGAAGTATGTTTTTATAAGATAATTACTTTTGAAAGCATTGCATACATAAAACATACGTCTAAATGCATATACCGGTAATTATTTTTTAAATATTGGTTTAAAATAATATTGCATATGCTGCAATCATTTAAAACACAAAAGCTCCCAGCAAAATTTAACCTTTTGCCTTGTAATTTCTAAACAATAAGAGACAGCTGCTTGGGTTTTGGACCATTGGAAAGTTGGCAAAAATCCATCAAAGTGGTGTATTCAAATGTCAAAATCGGTCGACGAGAAGTGATAATATCTTCAATTTGGTTTAGCACCGATCTATCTGATTTTATCTACCGATCTCGGTTTCAGTAAATATCGGTAAAGTTCGGGATCAATATATATCGGTAAAGATCGGTGATCAGGTTCAGCCCAGCGTTACAAACTATGCTTTTAGTTGCTCACAGTTAAAGAGGCTGACTCTTTATCGTCAACATTCACTTCTGATGACCTTAAATAAACTTTTGTCACCCGGGTGGTTCCTCAATCCCATGTCCGATTCCGGCGTATTTTTTGTTTTTTTGTTTTTTTTTTGATAAACCTCGTCCAGACACTCGTGCTACTGCATGCAAAGTTTGGTTTAACAACCAGATGCCTTGGAAAAGCATAAAGACTATCCATATCCGTCTAACCAGATACGGTACTGGTTGGACGACATGCCGATGACAGTTTCCAGGCACTTTTAGGAAACGTCCAAGTCAAAATGCTGAGGTTCAGAAACGAGCATAACTATGAACTGCTTCTCAACCAGCGATTTCCGTGAGCGGGTTTTAAGGGGAGTTAGGTGATGTACTTCTGGCGTAAAAAAAGACCTCGTTTTTTCCTCAGTAAGGCCTAGTCTCATTTGCAACTACTAGTTGGTAACGTGTCTAAGGACAGCATGCACCCATTGCACACCCCTTGATAGCTTACATTATTACATTGCAGAAGAGCATTGTAGTCCATGAGGCTGATAGTCCTCGCAAGCTTACGGTATTAAAGGGATATACCTCCCAGCGCCATTTTTCTCGATCCTCCAAATTACGTACGACCCCAAAGGTCTATTTCCTTACCGTTAGTGTTTCCCTTGCTAAAAATCCTTTTTAATGTGGCGTCTAGGAGATTTTTTGTTGAATATAATGGCACTTTATTTACGAACGACCCGTAAGTATATGATGCATTGCGGGCTTACAATAACCATGACGTTTCATCTCTGTGAGTGCATGTACTAATTTGCTAATAATTACCGTGAAATAAAAAATATAAAAGCGTAATGCGGTAAAAATTTAAATTAATTATTCCAATAGATCGCCGAATTAAAATTATAAGAACTAGCCTAGAAAATTATAAATTGTGATGTTAAAATACGAGAATCAAATCGGTTTGTGACGACACGATTAATGCGTTCATGTTGGTTCGTCTATTAGGCAGTAGCTACTGCTTCAATGCAACTACTATCTCATATGATTTTAGTGTTCGTATTTGCGTGGAAGGCGACCAGCGCGAACTGTTATAAGGCAGGCCGGGTGCCCCTTTAATAATTCTAAGGACGAGTCAATATTACTTAACAACGAGGGGGGGGGGGGGATTTTTTTTTTATGGAACGGTCAAAATATTGGTAAGCATACACATATTGGTATGTATTACGGATGGCACGATAATCGATAATTCGATATTATCACGATAAATATTTTCGCATTGCACTTTTTCTGATTTATCGTATTATCATGCAAACCTCAATGCTTAAATTGTCATATCTCGGGAACCGTAACAGCTAGAAACAAGCGGTTTGCGGCGTTACAAGGGCTCTCCAACCAAGTGTTGTGTGCAATACTGTTGCTAGCCACTTTAGCTGATTGGAGAGTTAGTTTAATGCAAACAATATTTGAGCATTTAGTAGCAGCACAACTGCCGAATTGTTTTTACATGGTGAGGAAGTAATGGACAATGACAAGTGCATTTTCATGTCTACTGGCCAAATGGTGAATACTGTATACACAATTCACATTTGTGAAGTTTGAACTGTGGGCTTCAGCCAAAGTTTTTTTTTTAATTAACAAAATTAAAATGGTTATTCCACCTCAAAATTTGTCCTATCGAGGTAATATCGATTATTGCGATAATTTTAAATAGTTTTATCTGGATAAACAATATTTGCATCGTGCCACCCCTAGTTAGGTATATTACACTTTTTTATTTAACCATGTCACTAGACTGTCACACCTGAAAGTATACGGTATTTCTTTCAAAACACATGGTGCCAGAGCAACTAGTGTAAAACACTTCTTCGATACCAAAACGTATTTTTATTATCCTGTAGAAGGCAATGTATTGCTCTGAACCTCGTCCCTTAATTACGTGTAGAAATGATGAACTATATAATTATACGCTCCCTCATTATACTCGTGCTCACCATTATGGAAGAGAGTGCAAGGTCCGTTGCCTTCTAACATCTCTAGGAATGTCATGAAAAATTCATTCCCATTTTACTTTCGTCACCGCCACGTCCGGTTTGGGTGCAGATGTCGTAGATATTCACGTGTTAAACAGACGTCTCGTTGATGGGTGCCCATCAAAACAGACGAGGATGGACGCGATATTAGACAGTTTGCCATTAAAATCGTGGAATCCCATCCCTCAGGAAACGGTATTCGGGGGTTTTTATGAATGACGTAAAGGGCCAAAGGGCAGTGCGAGGGTGTGCGAAGAGGGGGAGGGGCAGGAAGAAGCCGGAAATGAACAACGAATGGTTTATGTTAGAGGCCCACACTTCACTTCTTAGAATTAGATATCATCTTATCGTTTGAGAAGATTCTCAAGTTTGAGAAGAATCTGTTGCAGCCATTCAACGCAGCCCACTGTAAGACCAGAAGTTACTCATTTAATGATAAGGAATTCCACATCAAAATAGGGCAATCAGAAAGTTGAAGCAATGTGCTTTTGGCCGAGCACCGAAAATCAGTCCTTTCCTATAAGGGATTTTTTTTTAACAAACTTAGTTACCAGCAAATGTCACAGCAAGATCATCAAGGCGTTGATTAAAGGAAAGATTAGCCAAGAGCTAAAATGGTCTCCGACTTGGTCAGTGGAAACGTTGGATCGCTTGTTTCTTTGGTAAATACGTAGCCTACTATTGAGCCAACAAGCATTATGTCTGAGACTTCATTGATGCTAGACGTGTCCATACTCGTACAATATATAATTACTGCCAGATTTTGCCTTCCCCAGGTTCCCCTAGGTCTCGGATATTCTACTTTGGTGCAGTATGTGTTGACATAACGATATTGTCAAATTACACCCCGACACACAAAAATATTTAAAAACACTTACTTTTTTGCAGTAAAATCGGTTGGTAAACTCATAGCTTCACCCTATCCCTTGCAGGCCTTGATGGGATAGCTCAGTCGTCAGTCTGTCAAACAAAAGTTGATTCGAATAAGGCTATGCCATCCCAGTGAAAGACAAATTATATTACACGATTGTATACATTTGCTTCTTTACAAATAATACGTCCTACATGTTTTTTTTCCAAGTAATTAATAGTTATCACAATATTTTTACAGTTTCCTTTTTTTCTTCTTAAGTGTAAAGAAGAGTAGAAAGACATAGATGCGCAGGAATATGATTCAGGTCGTGTCCTTAAGCTGACGACTGCAGTCAAATCGTTGCAGCTCCAACCTTTATATCGCTTGTTCCCACAATGACCCGACTTTACTCCGTAGAGCACTCATTTTAGAGCAAAGTAATTATTCCACACCATTCTAGTCGTTAACCACAAGCATAATGGCATTTCTTTCCGCATAAATTTATTCATGGAGGAAGCTAAATTCCACAAAGGGGTATTAAAACTGCAGACATAAAACACTTAAAATTATTTTGCAAACCCACTCTCAGATCTTATAAACAGCTTTGTTAACAACTTTTGCTTATCTGACAGTAACTATTCTTGAATAGAGTATAAGTTTATTGTTATAGGAAAAAAAACTGGGAGTTCGTTGAAGAATGTAGAATACATTTTGGAGCAAATTTCAAGGAAGTGCCCAAATAGTTCGTTGGACTAAAAGTGGGGGTGGAAGAGTGTTAAAATGATTTTTCCTTATCGCGGAATTGATAGTGACTTTTCGTTCATTCTGCGTTCGATGTCCAATTGTATTACTCTCTGATTTCTCCCGTGTTCGCTTTTACCTCCAACTCAGTTTTTCTTCTCAGCTGTGTGTCTTCAAACGACGTCAGAGTTGGTTTGTAAATGTGGCGATGTCACGTTAATGGTGTGGATGGAACTGTGTAGTAAAATAAGCTTGCTTTATGACGGTATCACAGTATGGGTCGAGAAGAAAATAAGCCTGTAATTTTTGGGGGAGGGAAGATGACTTACGAAAAGGGATGGGGGTTGTTTCTGTAACTGTAAGAACTTTGAATTGTGAAGACGTGATATTGCATTTAGTTGAAAAAAATTGTGTTTATTGCACACGAAGTGTTTTCCGCATTCGGTTTAAATAGAAGGAAACAGCAGATGATTTAGCGCCACCTATTGGTAGGAAAATCAAACGAAATGCAAAGAAAAGTGTGAAACATTCTTAATACAAAGTATCTCAATCGTCGTTTTCTTTTTTAGTAATAAATAAGTCCAAGACTTTGCTAACAAAAGCGAAATTGTCCTCATTTGCCCCAGAATAAATTGTCACCGTTTCGTCCAATATACCACCCAGCTCAACGCCATGCAGTCTATCGTTGTTAGGAAAGTTTTACGCGCACATGAAGCAGAAACTTTCGTTTTAATCATGCATGCATAATTGCATTGCAGACCAGCTCAGGTTCTCCTCAATCGTCTGCATCTCAAAAACGACTCGTCACAGATACAAACGCTGTCATCCAGGAATGCCGTCCAGGAAGGCCCGATGAATGAGGTTCACCAAAAACCCACCATCAGGGTCATCTACCACGGGAAATACCCTTGCCCCTCCCCCCTTTCGGAGGCCAATCTACCGCTTCAAAGATGAAAAAGTAAATTTAGCCATGGCCTTCGACAATACTGGTCTAACAGGCCGTGCCAACAAATGCCAAACCGGTTAGGGCGTATCTGATTACACCATAGAGCTGGCCACCAGAAGGCAAGTTACGCACTTAAATACTTCATTAGGCAATATCAGGAATAGATGAAAAACAAGGCGAGATAAGGTCGATTGTTTGACTAAACGGACCTTCATTCGCCCCTTTCATTTCGGCCAATAGATTCTACGCATACTACAATCCATACAACTCCGGGCATGTATGGTGGACAGTCTATTCTAACCCCTAGACTGCACTAAACCCACTAAATGCACTCTTTACAAAGATTACAGACTTTGTTTCGTAAGTTATCATAAGATCTTTCGCCAAACGTGAAACCAGGAGGGAAACTGCCCCCCCCCCCCCCAACTCTCATTGCTGTGAGGAGCCCCTATTTTTTTATGTATCGCCCTTCTCCAACTTTTCCAAAAGTAATTGTCACATGGTATTCTTCATGGTCTTGGGGTGGAGGAAAACAGAAGGGGATTTCTTCCGGTTTGGGGGTGGGATGGAAGTAAGGATGGTACAACAAAACATTGTTTCGTGGTGACGGTTTTTCAACAAAGAAAAGCTTTTTTTTTTGTCACTGGGTTGACAAAACATCCCCCCCCCCCCCCTCCACTACACTAAATAAGACCAAGTCGGTCTTTACATTACATCTGGGTTCAGACGATGTCTCTGCAATAAGGAGAAGCCTACACTTCGCGAGTTAGGGGAAGGGTCTGAACCCACACTAATTCCCCTCCCCCTCCTGTTGGCTTATCAAAACTGGCTGTAAAAAGTTTTTTTTTTTTAATTACAGCGCATCACTGTGCCTGTCACACAGGTCCACTTGGTGAAACCGCAAAATTTCAGATACACGCAATAGTTCAACAACCAGCTACTCTACCGGTGTTTAAAAAAAAACGATTGAGTATGGCCACAGTAGTACAGCAGACATCTCTAGAATAAGACCACTTCAAAAGATGCCAAAAACATTCGCATCACGGTCTAGCAAGCACTAACGCCGTCTGGCGGCATAAGTACATAACATCCCTGTTGAATTTTCTGTTCAGATAAAAATAAGTTGATAATGTAACGTTGAAAGCAAGCTTTCTTCGAGCTGGTATCTTTCTGCCTGAATGTAAGGAAGCACTCGTGCTTTCAGAGTGATGGATTTACGGTTGCAGACCTGTCGTCTTATTCGCCTCCACTAGACAATCTTTTACTTGATGAAACGAAAGCCGACCTAACTGAACAAGAGGCACCAATGAATGGTCTTATCCAAGAATATTACGGAATAAATGATGGTTTAGACTTGTTTATTTGGAGCATAGCATAAAATAGTTTACTGTGCTGAAAAAAACCACCTAAAAGAAGCCCTTGCTATTATTACTATTGCCGATGAAAGCTTAACTTTTAAAAGTTGGTAATGTATGTAGCACAAGCCAAACAAAGGTATAAACTCTATTTTAGGAATGTCTGCAAAATCCCTCCACCAGATATTCACACTACGTTAGTATCTTAAACGTTGAGTTCAGGTAAAGTAGAGAATCTATCAGGTCTGAATGATAACAAAAGCGAAATCCCGTGTCCTTAATTTCGCTTTTGATGATATAAAAGCACCTTGCAAGGGAGCGTCATTATGACGGTGGGGCTCCCTTGCAAGGTGATTTGGCTACAGCATATTGTCGTCCGCCATATTTGGGACTTGTCTTCTTACGTCAGCTATCTGTCGGCCTCGAGTTTATGGAAAAGTTCAATTCTTAACCACATTAGGAAGGACAGATCTCTGCTTTGAGGCGAAGTCTAATCACGCTTAATACGATCACAACATTCGTCTCCCCTTGCTCGCATGGTTAAGCTTCACCGTAAAAGCAGACTACCTGCTTCCCCCTAACGTGTATCCAGAATTGGACTCTCCCATTTGTTCGAAAGCCGGCAGACCCCTACACCATTCAATCAGAACTGCTTAAAAAACGAACTTACCTTTATCGCAGTACAAAACAGTTCAATCACATCCAGAGCGTCGCATACTGCAATGGTAGACATCTTAACCGGGTGACTAACAATGCCTGTCCTCAATTTTGGCGCCTCCAGTTTGTAGCATTTTCTATCGCCACCACGCCATTAGCATAAATACGGTGGGGGTTGCCGGGGTGTGAGTTAGGGAAAAAAATATATTTACTATGTACTTCAAAATTTCTTTTCTAACAGGGGTATAAAGTATCCCTCCTCCAACAAAAATACTTATTTACTGTGAAGGCCAGCCACTACGTATAGTATCTTGACAAATAGTGTCGATTACAGAATAAGCTTCATTTTTATCGGGTTTTTCGTTGCAATTTCTCTAAGCTTTACAAAAAATTCACAACAGCCATATTTTGTCTTACGATGACAAGAGAAGCTGTATGTTTAAAAATTACTGGAATTCATAAAATCGCCAAAATTTCCAGAGATAAATCACTCGCCACACCCTTGCCCAAGGCCGGCTGGGGAAGAAGCTCTCATCTCCTGCCTTGTTGTCAAAGCAGTTATAGCAATCGTGTAAGTCAGTCTAACCGGTATGGAGGAAAACTAACAAAAGTAATTATGAATAATTAAAAAACCCTGTCTCGCTATTTGACATTATTGCATTCAGTCATTAGACGAATACCCTCAGCTTAATTAAAAAATTCCGATTGCTGCTGGGCAAAGAAGATAGCTTCTCTTCGCAAAATGGCTGCCCTCAATAAAGGAAGGAGTGTTTTCCCCAATGACATTATGAGATCTTTATTGGCTAGCATAAATTACAAGAAAAACAATTTCGCCAGGCTAGGAGTGGCCGCCCCCCCCCCTCAAAGATAGCCTCCATCCACACAAAATAACATCCTGGTAGAGTCCAATGCGATAGTGGAGAGGATGATTTCAATGGAGGGTTGTAACGGAAAAAAAGTAGTTATTTTACCCTCTCCACCTGAAAATTGTTATTTATTAAATAAGCATAAATTGCCAATTTTCAATACGGTGATGGCAGTAAACATTCTCCTCCCCCCCCAAAAAAAAAATAAATGTAACTTACAAATCAATAAACATCCATATAAAAAAAATAGTACCTGCAAATGTGAGTTCATTAAAAAAAAGAATAGAAAACCAAAGACCTTGGAGTAGAAGTGCTGCAGTCTTATAGTCTCGCTATAGTACAGAATTGAATTCCTCGTTTAACATAGATTCAATCTCAGCTGGCCTTACTACCACCATAACGTGCCCTAAGAAGCAATCCTTGCCAATTTGCGGGCTTGTCAATAGTTGCAACAGATTGAACCACGGCTTGAACGGCAGCAATTTCTGAAATTCCTATTCACGCCGTCATCGCCATAAATCCGTGTGTAAGAGCCCAAGGAATTTTTGTCTTATAGCAGAGGAAATCACCAACATTGGATATTTCTTGGCAGAAGGAACAAAAATAGTTGCCGGTGCACATTCCGAAATGAATTCCGAAACGAAACTTTAGGACACGAGAAATAAATACATAAAGGTTTTCGTAAGAGCCCGCGTCAGTGATTCACGGCCGCAGAATCCTGTTTTATTGTTTACTAAACTCATTCGGTTTTATTTGCGCCGTTCTATCGCTGTAAGAGGTTTAGAGAGCAATCTGAGAAGCCTAATGTACACATTTTTTTTTCTACAAATGATTTTGCAACAGTTCTATTGTTCAGCTTCTTTCTAATAATAAATACGCTGTTTAATTAAATAAAGAGTGAATAAAAATTGCACAAAAAATGAACATGCCACATCACCTGATTTTGGGAAATAAAAAATTAAATTAAACAAAAAGCTGCTTGCCCACCCACACCAATTTTTGTTTGTATACTTATAACAACCAAGATATTTATTTTTTTCGCGGGGTTACCTCCTTTTATTTATAACGACCTGCCCTTACATGGTGAAAATCGACGCACTGACCGTGGCATTTATTTGCCGTTTGTGGTCCCCTGTTGAAAAGTTCCTTACAGAATATATATTTCCAGTCGTCTAGGTTTCTGTTTGATATAGGTTTTTGAATTGTTTTTTCCGTCACGTAATTGTTTAGTCATTCTAAAAAAAAAAAAAAAAAAAAAAACTGTTTTAGCCCTACATTAAAATGTATCGTAGATGCTTAATTGTTGTTTTTTTCTTTACAAAAAGCCAATTTCTCCAATGGCTGAGCATTGCATAAATTCGCAAACCACACAAAGTGTGTCGCGACGAAGTCATGCAGCGTTTATAGGGACCGATCTCGCACGTTGAAGCTATAAACTAATCTAACATTTCTACATGGCGTCGATTTTGGCTATACAGCCTCTAAATTAAACAGTTAATAATGGGAGTTCAGAAATTACTAAGTAAATTATTTCGTTAGTAGGAAATCTTATTGTCACCGACTGCTAATACGCACACAAACATTAATTTTAAATACAAACTGCGTTCTCTTTCTCACATAACCATTCAGTAAAAAGAGTCCTTGTTCCCTGGAATTGGAGTTCAAATTATAGTTCGTTGCGTTCGAGTGAACTCTAATCCGTTTTTATTTGTGCACCTTCGCAGCTGTGAGTATTTGAGTGCATAGGTAACAGTGAGCACTGGGACGTTAGCGTCCATAGGCATCTTGGTGTGGGCTGTTCATCTCTGGTTTCTTACAGACCCGGGTTCGACCCTGGTGAAGGGAAGTATATACGTACGGGTTTTTCTCCGTTTGCTTCCTGGCAGTTGTACGAGGATTTCCTCCGGAGTTTCCTCCCTCATTTGCCGCTTGGGAATTCAAAAAAGCTCTAAGCTTACTAGCAGACACCTTCCATTCTATTGTACGGGGATACGAGCTGTTTTTTTTTCAATGGCGAATGGACGAATGGACGAGTTGCTCGTAAACTTCGATCATATATGGCTAAATTTGCATACCATAGGCCATGTTTGCACACAACATAGCCAACAACTGTGCAAAATAACCTGACAAGCAAATTCTTCCCTGTTAGCGTGTTACCATAGCAACGACACTTTTCACCACTCCATTGTGATTTGCTATACTTCGATTGCGTTGCGAGATATTTGCTTAAAACGCTCGTACGCCAAAATGAACTTTTCTTAGTTGGCCTTATTAACGTACTAGTTACAAGCCCTACTGAGATAAAAGGTGAGGAGCGAGACCCGTCTATATTTATATCCAATTGGCACTGCTTGTATTGTGAACTAGTTCCTATCAGACTGACTCGGCAGACATTTGGTCTCGTCGGGTAGGGATGGCGTTCATTTTTTTTTGCCAAGTCAAAAAAAATAAGCCCAGACCGATTATGTAATTCATTAGATCATGATGGCCGAGGGTGGTTGAAATATGAAACTGGTGCGAAGACAGAAGGAAGGCTCCTTTGGGTTTGACGTCATGCTTTAGAAATTCTTTTTTTTACGAAATGTTGATGGTTTAAGTATTGTTATTTGTCGCAAGTTATAAATATTTCAGAACATTTTAGAAAGTCGATGACAGACATTGAACTTTATACCATGGCTGTGACGTCACGCTAACTCAACGCCATGCTAAATTTCCGTTGGTTAAATCCCGTTAACCAACACCGGAAGTGTGCGTCATCGCAAAAAGTGTGGGTTATCAAGTTACCCCACACTTTTGCCGATAACCCACACTTTTGCCAATAATCCACACTTTTGACACTTCCGGATCACGCGAACGGGAACGCATACGCCAACAACCAAATACAGCGTGCAAAAAAAAAACGTAACGCAATAAAAAAAGTGCAAAACCAATTACTTAAAAGGAATGAAATCCCATCCCTGCTAAACTATTATATGTCTGGCCTATATCTAAGCTATTCACTCTGCGTTAACTCCCCACCTCCCTCCACTTACTAAAATGCAATAACCTTCATTCATACCGATACCCTATTGTAATGTCCTTGGCATAGACACACTTAAACCCAGCGTGGGCAGTTTGTCACACACACTCTGTCACGAACCAACTTTCTTTTCGTTATGGCACACTATCCATCATAGCGTTATCTCCTAATAGCTCATCGAAATCTAAATACGTCCAATCAATTAAAATTATATTGCATTTCCACATTCCCGTTAGTCTATATAATTTCATCAGATCAGACATTAACATTTTATATCTAATATGAACGTCATTTTCAATCGATACTGATTCTTTCGTGCGGCACGAGAGCTCTAACACGACCGTCTAGCCCCCACCGCCTCGCTTCCTCCCTGGGGTCCTGTCTCTAGTGACAGCCGCCCGTCTGGGAGACCATTGTCCAGTTCTTGACACCACGAAAAGGGACGAAGAGTGTTATTTCCCCTACTCCCCCCCCCCTAATTAAGGACCCATTGTCAGCGAGGATTTAATACAGCCAGATGGTGGGTCACCAAGTGGTCAGAAGTCAAGGGTACAACACCTGTCTTCTTTAAAATGGCCATTAGATCGGCAAAGTCAGAATACGATGGCCAAAACGTAGCTTTAAAAGCAAAAAGGACAATACATTTTCTGTGCAATCGGACATAAAATAGTCTACTGAAGATTTTTGGGTTACCTGTTCGTTCGGTTATTTTACTTTTCATTGAACTTGGCAAAATACCTTTGCATTTTGATATCACCACTTGCAACGGCGAAAGCATTTGGTAACTAGGTCGAGTTTTTTTTTATCACTTGTGGCTTTGGTTTGATTATTATTGTCCCATATCTGTTTACCCATGATGCAGCAGCAAACTTTATTTTTATTCATTATTGACTTATACATATAATTTGTAATGCTGGTTATATTTTTTGTTTTAACATTATGCGTGGCTTTCTCATGTTCACTATATTGACCTTCATGTTTGGGTTACCACTCCCCAATTAAATCTAACCTAATCTTATGCAATAAAAAAATATATTTTTAATATTATTATTATTACTCTTATATTACTCTTTAATTTTCATATAAAAATTAAGGTGAAGACATAATTTATGAATGATGAATAATTCATGAACGAAAAATGAAAAAAAAAAAAACTTTTTAAAGTAATATGCGCAACATGGTCTACAAACTATAGTGGTTATATGCCTAACGGATTAGCAAGTTTTCCTGTAATTCTCCAGACTTACTAAAGTTTCCTTTCAAATGTCAATATGTTATATGAAATTTTCAAATGTCGGTGTCCTTGATGATAAAGTATTGTACTCGAAACCTATTTTAAAATCTAAAACACACAGCTACTAATTTGTGTCAACAGTCAACTCAGAGATGCAAGGAGTAGTTCCTCATGCTGGTTAGGTTAGGTCAGATTCATGGTAAGACAACGGTTACTATTTGGCGAGAAGTCCGTCTCTTCATTGTTGAAACTGTGTACGTCTTCTCTCATCATCGTGCTCCCTTAAAAACCTCACGAAATAACTGGTTTACTGGTTTATTTATTGCGAGTGAAATAACGATCACTGTTGTAACAATGGAAAACGGTGGAAGAGGCAGTGCTGCAACTAGCTTTTTCCTTCCTTAACAAATAAAACATTTTTGGGGTAAAATGACTCTCGACCCCAACAAAACAATGCTAAATTTTGCCTCTTTTGGGCTCCCAACTCATTACTTTTAGGTGCCCTGCCTCTTAGGCCCTGGTACCTTGCACTCTTTGTGCCACCCCTAACTACGGCATTAGGAAGAGGAGTACAAACCTTTTCATATTTCGTCCTGCTCCTTTCCTCCTATCCGTCAACCAAAAGAAAAAAAAACCTTGAAGCTGATGTGAAAATGGAAATCTGGTTACAAATTTACCACCCAAAAGTAGTGGAAGATTCGAAGGTGTACGTACACTGCCAATCCACCGACTTCCTCCGTCATTTGAACCCTAATTGGACAGGTTTCTTAGCCCGAATGACGACCTGTATTGTAATGGTATTCTCGCGTCACTTCAATATTTGTTTAATTTTTTCAGAGGATGTAGAAGAACAACCTTCAACGGCGGTTCCAAAACTCATAGGAGAAGATTATAGTCATGAAGTTGATGAAGGAAGCATCGCCAGGCTAACATGCCAATATGAAGATTTAGGTAAAGGACTTACTAATTTTGTCATGTTAATCCCTCTTCCCTCCTCAAGGTGTGTTACAATTCGAGGTATTCCTTCCTGCTTCTTGTTCAGTTTGAATATCACTGTAATGATACTAGTTATCCTGCTGAATGACGCTCGGGTACTTGGGGCAATTTTTTGTTGAATGTTCAAATGATCAAACAGGAGCATGAACACCTACTATTCCCTGGATGGCTCCCTTATGTTATTATGGGAGCGAGGTGAATTACCATGCCTTGAGCGTTACCCTTACATATTGGAGCCCAAAAGGGAAATAGAATCCTGCACCCTTATACATCCAGAGTTGGAATGAAATCCTTAGAACTGCACAGGTTGCGTGCCAATTTACACCTTACCTTTAAGATTGTTCGAAGGTAGTTTGTAGATCGACTTGCCATTCTTTGATGCCACACCATACGGCCACCAAAGGCCATACATTCAAGCTGGCTGTGCAGCCTCCTAACCTCCTAGCTCGTTTTTCTATTTAAAAGCTACCCCCCCCCCCCCCCCAAAAAAAAGACCATAGTATCATCACTACACTTTCAGGCAGAAAGTCCAAAATAACGCCCAAAAAACACTATAAACCACTTACCTTATTTAAAACCCAAATTGCATGGTTGTGACTAACTTATCAAATTTTCGTCAAAACATATCTCATTTAAGTTTTGGGAAAATGGAATGTTGTCCAAAAACAGTTTTTCCCACGTACCTCCAAATCATTCATGAGATGAACACAAACCGATTACAATTAACAACCCGAATTACTTTCAAGAAAGTTTCAATTAAAGTGACACTATCACCAATTGAAAAGTGATGAAAATAACGTGGCGCCATCAAACGGCATGTTCCTAGGTCCACAACGTACCAAATTTTCACTCAATAATTAAGGTGGACGTGGCTCGTTTTGTTAAAAGAAATAGCGTTGTGCATTCCTTTGCATGGTGCAAGCAAGTGCTAGATAGCACTAGATGTTGCCAGATTCTGACTACTTTCAATCGGTGATAGTGCCACTTTTTTGTGAAAATCAAAGATGGTGGTCGAAAATGGTATCCCTTTTAGTTTGTAACTTGTAAACCATTTATCAGATTGAAAACAAACATGTTGCACTTTCTTCAATTAAGGTCTTATTACAAAATTACCATAAGGGGTATGTAAACAGTAACTAGCTGGACCCATGCATGCTGCGCGGCGAGTTGAACATTGAGTCAACGGGCAACAGTATTCCTCTGGATTGAATTTCCCAGATTAACTCTCCCGTTGGCTTGGCCCGGGAGAGGTGGAAAGTAAATCATATTTTAAATATTTAACTGAGTTTCACTAATCCTTTAATTTTAATTGTTCACAATGACAAGAACTTTTAGCCGGCGGGTAATGCCTTATTCAGAGTGACCAGGCGTGACCTGGTTTCACCCGGCACTACCCAGACCCAGACATGTACTTCACGCCCTGATTTGTAAATACTGAATTTCCCGGACTAAGCCTCTCTGGTCTTCTTAGGAAAGTAAATTTTTTTTCAGCATTTAACTGATTTCCTTATTCTTTTAATTGTACTCATGCACAACAACTTGGCAACTGAGTCGGGCAATGCCTTGCTCAAAGTGACCTGGCGTGACGTGGTATTACCCGACGATGTGAACGTGACCCAGTCAACGTCCAATGACGTATGAATATTTGGTCGTGGTTACTGTTTTTGTAAAAAGCTATACCTTTCCCAGATGACAACTTTAACCCTACCCAAAGCTAGTTTTACAACAGCACTGTGAACAAAAATATTTCAGGCACTGTCTAACAAACGAGACCAAGGTCCTAAAAGGTAATGTTTGTTTGTCCATTACAGGTTCCAAAGCAACAGTGATGTGGCATAAGAACCAGAGTTATCTTTCTGTCGGCTTACTAGTGCTGCCGAATACGGGGTCTTTGTTCAACCGAACACAGGTCCTGACCGATCAGTCCCTGCAGATAGAAGACGTACATCGAGATGACGCTGGCATTTATACGTGTGTGCTTGGAGTTTTAGGCCAGAAAATGCAACAACATCATAGACTTATAGTCAAATGTAAGTTGTAGTTTCATGAACCAGTACAAATCATAATATATTTTTTAAAGTTAAAATTAATGCTCTTTGTCTCATCTGGAGCAATCTACTCATTACACATGTATAATTTTTGTAATGTATGAAAATGAAAGTGAAAATGAAATTGAAATTTGAAAAGAAATTGAAATGAAAATGAAATTGAGATTTAGTTCAATTTTGAACTTTACTAAATGACATGCAACAGTCGTTTTCTGACACTATGAATTGGGTCACTAATGAATCTTAACAGCGGGCGTTTGGTTTTTCAATTCGCCTAGCCTAGCCTAGCCTAGCCAAGCCAAGGAGCGTGCACGTCTTTTACATTTTTAGAAGAAAGAATGGGAATTCAAAAGGGGTGTTCTCTGATCATACCAGGTCCAAGAAAATGCCAGTAGCCTGAAATACACCCCACAGGTCTCCTTTCTAGGTACCAATCAGACAAGCTTAACTTGAGCAAGATGAACTTTGACACCATGATGGACATTAACTCAAAACTGATAAATTACACAATCCCAATGCCAAAAAGTAAACATGTTTTATTAGCTCTTTCAGTACGTTGCAGTGAGTGTGGTTTCACCAATTCATTGACCCCTCACAGGGCAATATGGTTTTAAAAAAAACCTTGACAATGCTGGGAAAAAACTAAGTTTCATGGCGCACTTCCGAGTTTTGTAAGGGGCCTGCTGAGCGAAAAGGGCAGCACAGCCTGGTGGTTAACGTCATTATCCCCAAACCAAGAGAATGTTGGTCCAATTCCCACGACTGCCCTACGTACGTGATGAAAAAAGAATATCATAAGTAAAACACGTCCAGAAAAGGGTTGAAGTTTCCTTTACCAAGAATACACAAACAGCAATGTGTTCAGAATTCATTCATTCATTTGACAACATCAGGAGCTTAGCCCCTCCTCTCATTTATTTGCAGCCTATATAATTAAATAAAATCGAAACCATTGCCTAGACACAAGCCAGCATCACAGCCCGTCTTACATATACTGGGTGATGCAACTAAAGTTTTACGAGCCGATATCCTGTGAATGGCTAATGAGAGAATAATGATGATAGAAATGCAATGATGGGTGTGATGGGGGATGTTTGAATGATCTTGAATTAATATTTCATGGTCATCCTCGTGCTGTCTTCCAAACGAGATAAGATACGGCAAAAAAGTAAATCAGAAAGTTGGGCGCAAGGAGACAATATGACCAACAACAACAAAAAAACAGATTCAAAATCGAATTATAAATAAAACAGTTACGATGAGGTTTAAAAGCTAACTCTGAACATGTTGGCTGCACTGTAGTGAAGCCAACTGCCGAGAAGTCGGCTTCACTACAGCGCAGCCAGCATGTTCAGAGTTAGCTTTTAAACATCATCGTAACTATTTTATTTATTATCCGATTTTGATTCTGTTTTTTTTTGTTGTTGGTCATATTGTCTCCTTGCGTCCAACTTTCTAATTTACTTTTTTGTCGTATCTTATCTAATTTGGAAGATAGCACGAGGATGACCTTGAAATATCAATCAAGGTCATTCATTTTTTCTCGTGTAAACATCCCCCATCACACCCATCATTGCATTTCTATCATTATTATTCTCTCATTACCCATTCACAGGATATCAGCTCGTAACACTTTAGTTAAATCACCCTGTACAACCTAACAAATTTGTTGGTGACATAATGCGAAATCGAGGCCTTTCCTTTAAAATTCATTCAGGTGGATGCAGTATGTAGTACACACATTAGTGAAGTTAGGCACTGTAATGTGTCGTGCGCTACAAAAGAGCAAGCCTTCCTTCCAACCATCTTGTTCTTAAAGGGATTCTTCATTGCCCTTGTTGTTACCTAGTTCTCACTAACACGTAATCATATGAACGGAGGTCACACAATGGTTTCATGAGGATTTTTTACCATGAATTTGTTTGAGCCTTAAGTAATGTGAAGCAAACTAATGCTTGTACAGGAGAACCAGTTCAATTTTGTGTCTTGCTGGATGGTTTAGAAGCAAAAGGGAGGGAGGAGTAATATCTGGGAGGGAGGGGGGGGGACACCTCCAACAATGGCTAATGTGTTGTTCAGAACAAGCCAGAATATATCTTATAGCTGACTAGGGCATCACCTTTATGTGGCTAGTTTTGTAAAGTATTGCTTTGATTTTCCATTTGCATGGAACAAAATAATCTCCGAATCTCTTTCCTCTCCCATGGAATTTGAAAGAATAGCAGCGCATTCTCATGTATTCCCATTATTGAAAGTCTCCCAAAATTTGCAGTTTGCCCAGGATAAGAGATTTAGAGGCATGAAATATTGGGACTGGAAAAAAACATGACGTCACCGATACTGTTCATCTCTGTTGAAAACACAGTTAGCATTATTACTTATTCTGACAAATCAGTTTGAAAGACCACAAACAAATAAATGTAATACGATTTTAGATTCCCACTGCAGAAGCACAACAAAAGAAAAAGAATTACTAATGGGAACCTCGGTGATCTGGTGACACACAAACAAATATTATTATCTTAGTTATATAGATTAAGGAGGATGGAATTCTCTTACAGTACGATGGGCAAAAGTGACTGGCAGGGCCTTTGCCAAAGTCCAGCCACTGAACAGATGAACTAAATTCAGCTCTGCCACCACCTAGCTACCACGTCCATACTCAAACCTTTTTTTACTTTCAGATGCACCAAAAATCAATAGAACTGACCCAGTAAATGGATTGTCTACAAATGTAGGAGAGGACATCAGCTTACACTGTGACAGTGATGGCTTTCCAACGCCAAGAATTACATGGACTTTTAAGGCAAGTTAAAAACTAAGACAAGTAAGTAGCCTACTGTGGAAACCATTACTTACTTCATGGTTTACAAATTTACTATTCAGGAATAAACAAGTAATGATATGTAAACTAGCGTAACATAGTGTACGAATGTTTCTATTGCTGAAACGTAAGCTGACTAAAATCCATAATAGTAGAAATGTGGACTAGCGAGAATGGAATAAACAAGGTGTGTATTGCTCGTCTAGACATGTGCTACCATTTGCTCACTTAAAACAGAATGTTAATCGTTCGTGATCAATAGACCTGTCTTTTGCTTTGTATATGATTTAAGGCAATCGTGATATAAATTTGTAAATTATTCATCTTAGAATAACTGCATAAATTGGGAAGTTGTACAGAATCAAACTAATATCCCAATGCAAAAAAACAGAATGGAAATGGGAGCAGATCAAAGGATTTGCAAGCTATTAAAGTTGTTCTTTAAATTTTCGGTGAATTGCGTCATTATCTTTTTCACCTTCTAGTTCGCCTTGGACTTGCTTCCATATTGGACAAACGGTGAGCAGTCCAGATGTAATGCTCTGTGGAGCCCAGTGGTCCGCATAAGTAGCATGAGTTTTCGAATCATGTTACAAACCATATAGAAATCGTACGTTTTTGGTACAAAAACTTTCTGAAGAAAACAAAGAAGCAATTTAACGAAAATTTAAAGAAGAAAATTTCCTGTGTTCTCCTGTCGTGGTATTGCCTTTTTCCTGTGTTGAGATGTTAATTTCTATACCACTGCAAATTCCGGTTGCCAGTTTTTGCTAACTACCAAAGTTAGAAGTAAAACTGCTGTACAATACATTAAGGAAAGTACATGACTGGGTGGTGTAACGAACTTGGGCACAGGCCCCCTACACAAAGCTCTTTGTTTACCCTCCTATCCGAAAAACCTCTTTGTCGAAGGAGTCGTTCCTGCTCAGAGAGCCCCTCTCACCTTCAAGCAAGAGACTGGAAACTTGCTCAACGAACTTGGACTGGCATTAGTTCTTAGCATGACAGGGACATGGTGAAGTGTTGAGCAGCCATCTTGCGAACCCTCCGTACGACAGTGTGCAACGAGGTGGTGCACAAGCATGAAGCGACCACTTGCTTGCTTGCTTTTTGTATACTGCAGTACAGTTTTAACCGCTAACGTTGATCGCTTGTTAATCGTATCCATTATTAATTCAACAATTTCCATTCTACTATTCCAATATTTCCATTTTTTTTTTTACATTGCATTGGTCTACAATTCTCGACAAACTCCCAATTTAACTTCTGTTCTAGGACACAGACACACAGTTCACAAGTATATATGTGATGATCCTGATGGCTGAGGATATAGTTTAATCATTTGTGCGGATTCAAACAGCCTATCAGCCACTGTATAGACTCAGCCAAGTTTCATTTCATTCAGAAAACTTACATGGAAATGGTTGGCTCTGGGATAAGACTTTTCAATCGCCACTTACAAACCAGCCATCATATTTTTAAATGAATTTTGTAAACCACTAAAATTTTGCATGCAGTTAGTTACTCTACAGTTCTTAGCTGAAGATGAATTAGTATTACTACATCCCAATTTTACCACTTAGTATTTGAAAACTCCAGTGTCAGAAAAATATTGTGTACCACATTATAAATTTTGAATTGCGCCTATAATTTCTGTGTGATTTTGATAAAAAATGTATTTGGTCGATAAATTTGGTAAAGTTTTGATGTACCAAATTTCATGGAAATAAGTTCAGCACACATAACGATATACATGCCACTCAAATAGGTAAATCTTTTTCACTTTGTTAAATGCACCTAAAAGAGAAGAAAATCACAAACAAGATCAGGTTTTGCTTTTCAACTTTTAAACATAAGTAGAGAGGCAACACAAACAATGCCCCATGCCGGGGGGCCCCCCCCCCCCCCCCCGGTCCAGTGAGGAGTGGAAAACGCCTCTTCACCCCGTGTAAAAATGGTACTGTCATATTTCCGACTTGGACTAGTGGTTGGGGTGTCGCTCCACACCACTGGCCTCCATACTGCCAAACTTGAAAATTGTCGAGTAAACATACTCTCTTAATATTGCATTTTTTTTTAAATATAGGATCAGGCTAAAGGCGAAGGTAAAACCCTGCACCTTCCAAATCTGCAGCCAGGCGATGCGGGTGAATATAAATGCATCAGTAATAATGGAATTCATGCACCAGATGAGGCAATTATTAATGTGTCCGTTATGCGTAAGTATAAACAGTTAAATAATCGGGAATCATTACTCACTGGGCTTCCGTGTGTACTATCAATAGATGCCAACAGTACAATGTCAAGGCCACATGAACTATTCACTCGCATACAGGACTCGCCGCTCGATAAGGACCGAAGAAGCATGGCGCTGGTAATCGTAGTTTAAGCCGGCTCGCATTGGAGTTCAAAGATGCGGACAAATAAACATTGCACTGTCGCAAACTGCCAAAACAATTTGTGGTATTTTTACAAACTTCATGTGACAAATGCTAGCTAACACAATTTACCTTCACCAAATTCATTCTCCCTCGCTCTCTTTAGTGTTATTTGCTGGCCATTTTGAAAATGTGTGATCACAACGTACGGTTGGGTTATTGGGACATACAAAATCTTTATCTACACACACAAAATTTCTATGAAACCGGAAAAAGATGGCCACTGGCACGGGCCCCGTTTACCTTACATCGTTCTAGGTTGTAGTGTGTCTTATCTGGTGTTGGAACGTCGAAGTTCCAGTTTCATGAAAGTTTTGTGTGTATAGAAAAAAAAGTTGTTGTTTGTCCCAACGAGCCACTGTAGTAACAACATGCGTTTCTTCCCTTTGTCATCCAAACTCATGACCTCGTGATATAACGCTGCCGAGAGTCTCTTTCCATAGGAATATGCTCCTCCCGTAACAAAAGTGAGTATATTGCTCAAAGGTGCCAGGGGCATAAGCCGACTGACCACAGAAATGGGCAGCCAAAAAATAAACCATGTTCAAGGACTAATAGTGAGCTTCACTAAGCATCCGTGAATAAAGCAAGCACAGCTGATGAGTAAAGAACATTGGTGTCCCAGCCAAGAGGATAAAAGATCATATTGTCGCAGACCTACATTAAAAAGTGACCACATTACAGCACATCCAGGCATTGAAGGAGTTAACTGAAAGCAACACTGTGGGCAGGGAACTCAATGAGTAATGATTCCTGAGCATCCTATTTAAATTAGTCTGGTGATTTTTCAGTTTGTAATCTAAGAAAGCCAAGCCTTTTAGCTTTTTATGGATTAAGTTAGATTGCAATAAGCAGGCCGGCTACCGTACATAAACAATTTTTGTTTTCCGGTACAATCCATATCTGCTCGGTTGTACCAGGACATTTCTTTACAATTAAAGTTTTTCTGTGAAAGTTTACACAAGTGTTAGCTAAGATAACGATGTGTAATAGCCAAAACAAAAACTAGATATTCCTACTTTTAAAACTTGTCACTTACGATGTTTCATTTTTTTTACTTTTTAGATCCTCCTAGAGTAATGGCTGAACCTGCCGATGGTAACTTGTCCGTTTTGTTACATACTCCTGCTACAGTAATGTGCAAAGTGATAGCAGCAAATCCTAAACCAACAATCAAGTGGCACTTCAATGTATGTATGACAATGCCAATTTTGTATAATTCTTTTAAACCTAGACAAGAATTCCATACGAAACTGATAATTAGTTTAATCATTGCTGAAAATGGTTTGGAGAATGCAGGGTAAAAACACCAAAATACCAGAATTACCTGGTTGATTTTGGTTTCTATTGCCTATTCAAAATATATATTACCTTTTTTAAAGCATTCTCTTCTCCTAATGCTGTTTTATCTAGAGAAATTTAATCGAAGATATCCTTCCGCGTCGCTACCTACTGCATGCGCATCCTACTACGCAGCTTTCTCATATATAAGCCAAAGCAGAGCGGCATTGCTCACCTTTTCGGACCTCTATTGTGCCCATAATGGCGACAAGAGGGGAGGAGGGTGGGAAGCAAAGGTAATGTATATTTTCAATAGGCAATAGAAACCAAAATCATCCAGGTAATACTGGTATTTTGGTGTTTCTAGTTGCCGTGAGAATAAACATTACCTTTTTTTAAAGCATTCCACAGACTTTGTCACGGCGGTGGGTGCCATATGACTAAGTACCCTCAGGTAGCGACCGGTTCCCTACACAGAATGGCAAGTGTGAAAAGGGGCATCCTTAAAGGGGACGCGTTGGGCGGCTACGAAAGGCCCAATGCGGTAGAGTCCTTCTGCTTGGTGAGATATGTCCTGAAGGTACAGTGAAGTGAACACAGAAGGACTACGCCACAATGCTGCTTGCATGATGTTGGTGATTGGCGTGTTACTGTGGTGTGCCCATAAGGTAGAGATGGCACTGGGTTGGTGTGCCGTAATGCGAATGCCTTCCGCTGTGCAGTTAGTATCAAGCGCCTCATATGCTTGGATGATGACAATTTTTAACCATGTGGCTCTCATCCTAGTCGAAGTTGTTTTAAGCGTTTGTGCTCTAAAGGAGGCATGCGGAGTTAGAGTAACACCAGAGTAGAGTAACACCAAGAAAGTGGCAATCAGAGGCTGTGGTTGACAGCGCTTGAAGTTCCCCACAACGTAGGCAAGCTGCCAAAGCAACAAGAAACACGGTCTTCCTGGTGAGACGGCTAAGTTGACAGGATCCCATAGGTTCATATGGTAGAGATAGCAAGGCGGATAGGACAATGGACAGGTTCCAAACAGGGAATTGTGGCCTATCGAGTTGAACGGAATGGATTAGGGAAGTAGTCGACTAGTAGGTAATGGAGTTAAGTAGACATCGGTCTGTAGTGGGAGCGACGATTATCGTCACTTGGTAGGTGGAGCCATGAAATGCTCTTTGAAGCATTCGGCGTGTGCAGAGGTAATCGTGCGTCAGGGAACCGGGAATCGGGAACCAAGGGCTGGTAATCGTAATGGAGGGAACCGTAGTGGGATCCCAGTCATGGTTGTAGAATGGCGATAGCTTTACGACGAAAGTAAGAGACGGGGTGCAGGAATCGGAATGTGGAAGATTCACTAAAACGTCGTTGGGAAAGTGAAATCGTAAGTCCTGGGGGAGGGCGTATAAAAGTGTTGGAGGGGAATCGAGATGATTCATACCTGAACTGATGGTTGTTGGTATCATAGGCAATTGTTGCAATGAGGTACAGCTGGATGATGTGTCGTATATGGGACCCTTCCCATAGTTGTGTGGTTTGCTGAGTGGTCCGTCGGCAGAAGGTATACATAGCATTTTGTTATGGCTTGGTATATTGCCGCCGTGCAAGGAACAGGACCTGATATCCGTGGTCGTATTAGACCCGCGGTATCACAATGGTTGTGGGAGTGTATTAGTGCAAGATACAGGTAACCAGCTAGAAGTGACTGTAGACAGTAGTTGAAGATGACGAAGGGGCTGACGTAGGTAGTATGGAAAACGCCGGGAACGGTAGACGGCTAGGATAAGGAGATCGTTGTGAGAGCGACAGGTAGACCAAGAAGTGCGGCCTACCAAGGACCGTGTAGGATGTTGCTGTTGCCCCGAAGGCAGAAAGGGGTGCGACGTGCGACTATGTCGCAGATAATCTGGCACAGTCGCAGAGAAAACGTGCCATTTTGGCCAAATCTCTGCCGTTTCGCCAATTTTTGACCGATTTGGACATTCCAATACACCATTTTAATTGTCTCGACGAGACCTTTCCGTTGATGGAGCAGCCAGATCAATAGAATAAAGCACACAAAAGTTATTCAGTAAAAACCAATAAATATGCACGTAGCCATGCGAAGATTAGCTGCAGACAATTTTTCCCTGACAATTGGTGTCGCAGACAGTGGCAGAAAATTCTGCTTTAGGGGCTGTTGCAGACTTCGGTGCACAAAGGCTGGTAATGGCAACGGGAACCAGAGGACCTGTGTTGTGAGGTGGTGCATGGTCTATGGAAAAGTAGCAACTGACAGGAGAAAACGAGGGGGTTTTTGGAAACAAGGAAGAGGAACGGCAACCGGATGGAGTATGGCGGAATGAACCGTGGAGATTGGGAGACTGTTGATCCCAAGGGAACCGATGTAACGAGCCAAGGTAGGATCAGTTGGGCTGACGATTCCTGTCGCAGTATGCCGGAGAGTGGGTAGTGACCCGTATGGCTGATTGAGTGGCATCGGTAATTGAGGGAACCGAGTCTGAAAACTGGATCCTCGTGACTGCATGGCGAACTGCGGATCGCTGGCGGATTGTCGATGACATCTGGTGTGCCCGAGGAAACGGGAGCCGTAACGACAACTGGCAAGGCCATGTGGTCGTGAAGAGAAGCGATAGTGTGAATTGGGATCGTAGGCAAAAGACAGTGGATCGTGACCTGCAAGGGTTTTGCCCGTGTAAGGGCTCAGTCGTGGGTTGTTGACATCCAAGCAGGAGTGGAATCGGGTCGATGGTTCGCATAGAGGAACCGTGAATAAGGAGGTTGCTAGGATAGTGAAGGAACGATGCACAAGTGACAACCAATGTCAGTTGCTGATCGGTAACCAGGGAAGGACTGGGATTCGCAGAAACAAGAATTCTTTGTACGCTATCCGGGCTTGGACATGAATCCGTCCTGGATCGTGGTAATCGAGTTGGAAGTAGCAAACGCAGTGAGGAAACGATGGACCCCTGGAAGAGACGTGTCGAGGTGTAGAGTCTAATTGCTGATAAATGTTGGGTCCCCCTCCCCTTGTTTCCCTGGCCTGGAACCGAGGACTGTAGGGAAGATGAGAGGGAAAGGCGAAACAGGAGTCTGCTTTAGGAAGGAGATAGAGTTGAAGTCTTTGCATGTGAAGAGTAACGGGAAAGCTGCAAAGTTGCATCCTCGTTTGCAAGGGAACAGAGGTAGCTGGCATAGAGAGGAATCGTGAACGCGATGTGAAGCGGGCAGAATAAAAAAAGCATTCCGGCTCATAGAGGGACAGGTGTTGCAATCGTAAAAAATTGTAGAGAGGATCACTGGACCGGAGGTTACTTTTGCCAAATTCTGGCATAAAACGAAGGAAACCCCCACACTTGGGGCGAGGGGTGTCAGTAAGAAGTACGATTTCTAGGACGGGAACGGGAGGTGAGCGTTGATGCCGCTTATTAGAGGTGGAGGATCGTTCCAGGGAATGAGCACGATCCCGTTCCCGAGATCGTAAAGGAAGGGTGATGAGGACCGTGAGGCTGGAACCGAGGATGCTGCTGTTCGCCTTGCGGTTCCCTAGTCTTCTTTTGGGAATTGGGACGGGAGGCAACTGCAGGCCGCTAGTGGTGAAGGGATCGATTCCTATTAGGACGAAGCTGGCGGGATGTGGCATAGTGAGGCGCCAGTTCGTGGAACAGTCTGATGGTTTTATTATTATTATTATTTTTTTTTTTTTGAGGAAGGAGATCGGGCACGACCAGTAGCATACTGTAACGGAGGTATGTGGAGAACCATGTTGGGACAGATGGTTGCCAAAGGGCCCAGGTTGGGTGCTGGGGCCCGGTTCCGGCTAACTGATCTTGGTTGTCAAGCAGTGGCAGAAACGATGTGACAGAAAGGGGAACCGAGCCAAATCCAGGTGGAAGCAAAAGCTTCTTATTACCAGTGACGTGGTCCTCACATGAGAACAGGAATCGTTGACAACAAGAATTAGTGATGAATGAAGCGTTGATCCTCACTGATCCGGCCATCATGAAGGGCTCGTGTGGATCGATGTGGATGATGGTGGGGTCCAATCCTCATCTTTACCTAATCCACTTCTTACCATGATGAATGGAGTGGAAGTAGATGATGGTTCCCCCCCCCCCCCAACCTGGTACAGGACCGAGGATCGCTAGGGAGCCGAGGGGGAAAAGCAGAACATGAATCCGCTTGCGGAACTAGGCCAGGAACGATGAAGGGGAACCGGTAAGCTATAAAGATGCATCCATGTTTGCAGGGAACGTACAGAGGTGGTTGGGACCGAGAGGATCGAACACGATCCGGGTCGTGTGGTTTGTAGAAATAAACCGATTCCGCTTTGGGTAGCTAGCCAAAGAAGCATGGTTATACTGGACACACCTTTAACATTAATAGATGGTAAGGGGCACAGGAACCGGGACTGTAAAGGCCCAAGACCGCAGGAGCAACCACACGCGGCGGGCGCCCTAGGAAGAAAAGGTCTTCTTGGAAGCTCATTGTTTGGGACCGGGAACCGTGTTGAGGGGAACCGGTGAAGAAACATCTTATGTCTGTGACGGATTGGCAACGTCGGATCGGTATTGTACCGGGATGTCAGCTTCCCAAGCTGAAGTTATACTTGGGAACAGGATACTTACCGTTTGAAGTGATGAATCCATGAGATCACGAACCTCCGAGCTTAAGTCTGGTGCAACGTCCCGTCTTGCGAGCAATTTCCTTGTTGAGGGATCGTAGGTCCTGGACCGGCCACAGGGAACCGAGGACGAAGTTGCCGCGTAGTTTCAGGCAGGAACAGATTCCCAACAGGTAACCGGGAATCGAATGAATCGTGATCCGCTGAGAGTTCTAAAACTTCAAAATTGCCCGATCCCGGCTGTGCCAGGGAACCGGGAAAGCGGATGGCGGCGGGCGAATCGATGAGTCGTTAGTAGGAATACCCTTTGCCCGTAACATGACGGTAACTGGGAAAGGGGCAATCGGGAATCAGGATGAGGTTGACTACCGGGAACCGGTGAAGAAGATACCGTGTCCACAGGCGGATGGGGAACCGAAAGTTCGGACAGGAACGGGTTCCCTAGTGGTAATTGGGAATCGAGTGGTTCAGATTCCGTTGTGAGTTGTAAGACCTCAACAACACTTGGGTTTGGTTGCGATAAGGGAACTGGAGATGGAGGACGAGGACGACGGGTCGAAGACCCTTCCTTAAGAGTACCTTTGACTCGAGGCATGGTGGTAACCGAGGATCGATTGCCGGGTAATCGGGAACCGTGGTCGGAGCGATGTTAACAGCGTGTGTCATAGATAAGAAAAGGTGAGAAATGCCACTCCGCTTCGGTTTATATATGAGGAGGCTGCGCAGTAGGATGCGCAGTAGGCAGCGACGCAGAAGGGTATCTTCGATTTAATTTTTCTAGATAAAACAGCATTAGGAGAAGAGAATGCTTTAAAAAAGGTAATGTATATTTTCACGGCAACTAGAAACTGCTATTTATTGCCAGTCAAGTAATTAATAATAGAAGCACCAGTGGTGCAAGAAAGAGGGAAGCAAGTGGGCCAAGGGAGCCAGAACTCTTCCCCTTCCCCCCACACCCCAATTAACTTTGAGTAGGTTGGAATAAGCAACAAACTTAGTAGACATGCATCACTTCGTAGCAATAATTGTTTTTAACTTTTTAAGAAATTTTTTAAGTTAAACACAATTTGTGCAAGCAAATAGATGGACTTAAGTCCATGCTAAGTTAAATTTGTTTTACAGGTGGGCGTGGGTGCCTTAAATAAACGCGGGTCAACGTTTTATCTGAATCTTGGTCCAACCCCTAAAATCCAAATTTACGCCAAATTTTGACCCATTTTGACATTACAGTATATCATTTTAACCAGCCCGAAACAAGCTTTTCAACTACGCAAATGTCAAGCCTCTAGCTTAAAACACTAGGACTGTGGTTTTCAACCTATGGGTCGGAACCCCAAACGGGGTCGCGGGCGTCCTCTCGGAGGTCGCGATACAAGCAGGAAAACAAATTATTTTACTTTTTTTTTAATCTTTTCTTGAAATGAAATGAAATGAAATGGGCTTTTATTTTCAATTTTTCAAATAAGGAATGTACACAAAAAGAAGACATGAAGTCTTTTGGTGCCCGGATATTTTCAGTGATATTGAGCCAAACATTCGTGAACTAGTGTCCAAAAAACAACTACAACCATCTCATTAATGATAATAATGATACTTCGGAAGTTCTGATACTGTAAATATTTCTTGTCTTGTATGATAATTAATAATTATAATGATTATTGATTATAATATATATTCTATAATTCTATAAAATACGAGGCTATTTTGTTTGTTTTTATATAAGCAAATGACAACGTTTAAAATGCTTAAAACGCAAAGACTGCGTTGGCTTCCCGGGGCTCTGGGGAACCCTCTGGGGAGCTCACAACGCTCCCTCAGGTCTCCTAGTTGTGAAACCGACGGACGAAGGAATTTACTTTCGGGGTGGGGTCGCGGAAAAAAAAACTTTTTTTTTCGGGCGCCCCGCCCCCGCGGTTTGAAAAAGGTTGGGAACCACTGCACTAGGAAGTTATTTGGCAAAGCTGAGAAAAAAAACATAATTAATGGACGACATAAGATAGATACTATTTGTAAAATATTACATTTTTTTTAAGCTGACTAAACACTAATGAAGCTTTGATCTTTACGTGTCAAAGAAATGTGGCCAGTTCACTAAATAAAAAATTAAATAAAATGCCTGGTTGCCTGGTGCTTAAATTTGCAACCTCGCCCGTAAATCTAAGCCATAAACCAAATTGAAATTTTTTTCAGTGAACACTATAAAATCTACCATAAATCATGTATTAAACACCCACACAAAGGTAATGCACCCCCCCCCCCCCAACTGCGTAAAAGGTCAAAATTGTGAAATAATGGAGTTGACGTCCACCCCTTCTATTGTTGGTTTGCCTTTGCAAAATTAACTAAATGCTTCATGCTTGCGTAGAAAGATAGTTGGGTTTCTGGCCTTTTCCACCTGCAGAAGGCCTCTCCTCTCTTCTTCCTCCCCTTTCACAGCAAATAAAAGGATGTAAAAAAACCGTGGCCTTTCTGACAGCTTCAAAAAGGTTTTAATCACCAACCTTTTCACTGACACATGTTTAGAAGTAAGGTTAAAAAATGGGTTACGCTTTAGTTAATGCCCACCGTAATTTTTGCAAAATTAACTACATAAGTCCATGTAGATGTAGTACTATTTTCACATTAATTTGTCACATTTACTCTTCGTAAGGAATTTCTACAATTCTAGACTCGCAGTTTGCTGTAAAAGACCTTCTGTATTAAGAATGTCTTCTATAACTAGGACCGTCATCAGTTCTACTGTCAACATAATGGAGAGGGCTCCGCTTTCTTTGTTGTTTGGCTATCAATCGAATTGGATCGGATTTGGCTAGTAATTTCTAAACAATAAGAGACAGTTGCTTGGGCCATTGGGGAGGTGGTAAAAAAAACCGTGAAAATGGTGTGCTCAAACGTCCAAATCGGTCGAGGAAAAGTGAAAATATCTTCAATTTGTTTTTTTTTTTTTTACCACCTAACGCCACCTGTTTATCATCAATCTTTAAACAATCGGATTCCTTAAACAATTAGAAATGGCTTCGCGTCACGTTGTTGTTTTGATTTTGGCTCTTGCTATTGGTCCATTTTGTCACCCTGATGGCTCCTCAACCCCACGTCCGATTATGGATTTTTCTTTTGATAAACCATGTCCGGGCTCTCGTGCTACTGCATGCAAAGTTTGGTTCGGATAGTCCTTGTGGTTTTAGCGAGATGCGCGGTCTAAGATTACATTGGAGTGTCTTCATAGCGGAGCTACGCTCTAAAAATCATTTTTTAGCAGATTAGGTAGTTCATTAGGTAGTTCATTATAGTTCTTTCTACATATTGTTGCATTACTTGTAGCTCCTTCTTTTGACTCATTTCACTACACTGCACTTAGAAATTTATCAAGGGATCTTCATAAAACATCATTGTAACATTACAAATTAGTTTTTACTTTCATTAAATGTTTTTGTTGGCCTCTCTTTTGATGGCTTCTTCACGCAAGTGTTAATGCTTTGAAATGTGAAAGTTTTCCTACAATTTTGCCTTTAGTTGTTTTAATCAAATTGGAAAGGTTTCGCATTATTTCCTGTGTTGATGGTCCTAGGGTAGGGGTAAAATCCTACCAAGGATACAGTTCAAAATTAGTACAGAGGAATAAATAAAGAATGCTTAAAATAGGGGGAAAAACATCAAAATACCCTTCCACGTCACTACCTCACAGGAGGGGCTTCCTCACATATAAACCGAAGCGGAGCATTATGCTCACCTTCTCGGACCTCTATTGTGCCCTTATGGCGACAATTGGGGAGGGAGGGAGGGAAGCAAGGTAATGTATATTTTCAAGAGGCAATAGAAACCAAAATCAACCAGGCAATACTGGTATTTTGATGTTTCTAGTGGCCGTGAAAATATACATTACCTTTTTTAAAGCATTCCACAGACTTCGTCACAGCGGCGGGAGCCATCTGACCAAGCTCCCTTAGGTAGCGAGCGGTTCCCTACACAGAAACAAAGTGTGCAAAGAGGTTTGAGTACGAGTTGAGCCACAACAAAGGGGCCAATGCGGTACAGTCCATCAGCTTGATCGGACATATCTCGGAGGTAGTGAGATGTAAAAACGGTGGCACTTCGCCAGGATGCAGCTTGCATGATGTCAGTAATCGGGATATTACTGTGGTGAGCCCAGGAAGTAGATATAACGCGGAGTTTGTGCGCTGTTACTCGGATCCCTTCTGTTAAGCAGTTGATATCAAGGGCTTCATAAGCTTGAACGATGACAGTTTTGAGCCAGGTGGCAATCATGTGGGTCGAGGTTACACCAGTTCTATTGTTGAAGGGAATGAATAGTTGAGTTCGGTCCTTCCGAATTAATTTGGATGCTTTGAGGTAGAAGCGGATAGCTCGAACCGGACACAAGGCTCTTTCTTGGTCGTCACCAAAATATTAGAAAGAGAAGGAATTATGAACGGTTGCGTTTGTTCGGTTTTCTGCGTCTTCACACGAAACGATGCATGTGGAGTCAGCGAAACACCAGAATAGCTGTCTAGAAAGAAGCAATCGGAGGCGGTGGCTGATAAAGCCTGAAGTTCTCCGCAGCGAAGACAGGCTGTAAGAAATACTGTCTTCCTGGTGAGGTGACTAAGATGAGAGGACCCCATGGGTTCATAAGGACAGGATAGCAAGGCAGATAAAACAATGGACAGATCCCAGTCGGGGAACTGCCGATGCAATCGTGGCCTGTCATTTTGAAAGGAATGGATTAAAGAGGAGATTCGATATTCGGTAAGAAGATTATGTCTTCCTGCGGCCCGGAAGACAGCATTCAGGGCGGGTCGGTAAACGAGGATTGTAGATCCTCGTAAGCCACTCCTGAATCTTGCATGGGGGATCGATAGGATTAACTTGTTCTGTGATACACCAACAAAGCCAGCATCGCCAGTGACTGTAGTAAATTTTGTTGGTAGAGGCGCGGATGACACGAGAGGAAATGCGAATGGCCTCATCTTAAAAAATTCCTGACGTTCGAAGGGGTTTGACGATAGTAGCCACCCGTGAAGACGAAATGCGTGAGGGTTCGGGTGTGGGATCGATCCCATGGCTTGGGAAAGTTGGTTCGGTATTAGTGGCAGTGACCGAGGAAGATCGATGAGGAGGTCTAGTAGTAAAGGGAACCAGGCCGCCACTGGCCAGTCTTGGGCTAAGAGTAGGAATCGGCCGGCAGAGTTGGCGATCTTGCGTAGGACAAGGGGTAGTAGTCGTGGAGGCGGAAAGGCATAAGCGAATAGGTGATTCCAATTGAGAGTGAGAGCATCTATCGCCCATGCTCGGGGATTGGGAAGAGGACTGAGAAACTGTGTAAGTCTGGGGTTGCGAAGAGATCCAACATGGGACGTCCCCAAAGGCTGAAAAAGGTTGTTGCAGATTGTTTGGTGGAGCATCCATTCGCTGGTTGGCGGCGTCGAGCGGGACAGGGAATCGGCCATCACGTTCAGGTTGCCGGGGATGTGGAGTGGGAGCAGGCAAATCTGTTGTTGAATGCAAAACTGGAAAATTTTGGATGTTAGGTGATGGAGATATAGGGATCGTGTTCCGCCACCTTTCCATAGGTAAGCAACAGCAGTGGTGTTATCGATGTGACTATACGACCTGTGACACAGTGTTGGAAGTGTCGCAGACTGTGGAGAACCGCGCGTAGTTCTAGGAGATTGATATGGTCGGTTGACTCGGTTCCCCAAGTGCCGGACGCTGTTAAGCTGTCAATGTGGGGGCCCCATCCCGTCAGGGATGAGTCTGTGAATACGTGGATCTGGGGAATCGGCTCGTGGAGGGGAACCGAAGCAGTGAGGTTCGTGATGTCTATCCACCAGTTGATCGTAGTGAATGGGAAAGAGGAATCGATCCGTCGGGGTGGTAAGAGCCTGTTGAGGGGTGCCTATGATTGAAGCAAGGTCGCGAAACGTGTGAATAGGTTGGTGAAGGAAGGCCCGCAGGGAAGAAAGTTGAGTTTCTATTCTTTCTGGAGACGGCATAACTGTGGCTTGGTCGAGATCGAAGAATACTCCTAGGAAGACTTCGCAAGTTGATGTGTAGCCGTTAGTGGGGTAAAGGAGACACGATGATGTGAAGGTTGCCGGTGAAAGCAGATGAACCGGGGAAGGCAGGAGGCAATCGTCGAGAAAAGCAAAGATAAGGATGCGTGTATGGATGTGAGTGTGGGTATGAAATGAACTGATTAAGTGGTCGAAGGTTAAAAAGCAGGTATGATTCGCCGGATTTCGTGTTGCAAAGAAAATGTTGCTGCTGTAAAAGCTGGGGCTGGGCGGTGGTGACACAAGTTGAGGTGCAGCATTCTGAAGTAAAACAAGTCTACCGGCTCGTAGAGGAGCAGGTGCAGGTGTCGTTGATCCCCACGGTGGACTTCGTAGTATAGGGGGAACCTAAATTTAGCTTGAAACTGTCTAAATTTATAGAGAGGATCACTGGTTCGGATGTCACCTTTGCCAGGCTTTAGCAGAAAAACGAAGGCTTCCCCACTTCTGTGAATCGTGGTTCCTAAGGACGGGAACGGGAAGGTGATCGTTGGCGCCATCTAACAAGGGCGGATGATCGTCCCAGGGACCATGCACGACCTTGACCTTGGTACTGTGAAGGAAAGGGTGATGAGGACCGTGGGATGGGAACCGTGAGTGCTGCTGGTTGCCTTGTGGTCCCCCAGTTTCTGTTGAGGGAATCGGGCGGGAGGCAACCGCAGGTCGCTGGCGGTGTTTACTTATCAGGCGAATGGTGTGGATGCAGAAGATTCTTTGGAAGATCGGAAAGGGAACCGGTAATCAGGTAAGTGGACTGAATCGTGGTGACTGCAGGGAGGATCGGTCTAACCGGTGAAACCTTCCCTAATGCACCAGGGCGTACAAGATCGCGAGGACGTAATGCGAAGAGGAAGAGGACGTCGAAGACGTCGAAGAGGAACCGATCCCTCTCACATGGTATCGGTTCCTCTTCGACGTCTTCGTTTTTTCCAAGCAACACCTCCCCGACGTTCGGGACGGACTCCTCCCTTTCAGGTGGCCACGCCCACTTCGTGTTCCTCCATCTGCTACCTTTCCTAACCTGCTTTCTACATTCCCAACAGTAACAAGTAGAGGGGCATTACGTCCTCGCGGTCTTGTACGCCGTGGTGCATTAGGGAAGGTTTCACCTTTCCTGAAGGCAAGGTGGATCAAAGGCCGCCGGAGAAATGTTTATTACGGCTGGTATACTCGAGAAATCGGGAGCCGCGATGGCAACCGGTGAGTCCATGCGGATCGAAGGCAATTGATGGTAGGAACCAATATCGTGCGAGAGGAATCGGTGGTTAAGGTAATCAAGGTTGTGACCGGATCTTCCTAAAGCAGTTCATGAAACGTGCACGCCCTAGGAAAAATAATTGACCCAACAACAGAGGGCGGTGGAGAAGTTGGTCATGGAGACCGATCCATAGCTTGTGGTATAAGAAGTAATCGGGGATGATTCCCTAGACTGCTTTAAGTAACGCAGGCAGAGGGATCTTGGAGAGATTGAAATTGGCGTGAAGTGGGGAACCGTGATCCACTGAGGATGGGTCCAGGGAATAGGAATCGTGAAAGTTATCTTCTTGGAACTCGTGGCTTGGGACCGGGAACCGTGGAGGTGAAGGAACATCTTGTGGCATTCGGAATGATGAATCCATGAGACTCTGAACCTGTGGGCTGAAAAAGAAAAAACGGACCGCTAGCGTGTAGAGAGGCGGATCGTGTGCTTAGTAGATGAACGTGAGGACAAGTCCAAAGAAGGTAATCGTGTTGAAAAAGACGAAGCTATATTAGTAGCTGTCGTTCGAATCCTAGCTTGGATTTCAAGTCTGATGTAACGTTCCTTGATGAGGGATCGTAGGTCCTGGGCTGGGTACCGGGAACGAAGTCGCCGTGTCACACGGTTGAGGGGGAATCGAGTTCAGACAGGAACAGATTCCCAACTGGTAACCAGGATCGAATGGATTGTGATCTGCAGTGAGGTCTAAAACCTCAATGTTGCCCGAAACCAGTTGGTCCAGGGGAACCGGAAAGTGGATCGGGTTGACGATCCGTCATAAGGCATACCCTTCACCCGCGGTAAGATGGTAAGCGGGGAGGGAACCAGGAACCAGCATACCCTTCACCCGCGGTAAGATGGTAGAAGGGAATCGGGAACAGAGGACCGGGAATCGGGAACCAGGAACTGAGGACCAGGTAAACGGGAATAGACCTGGAGCGAAGTAAACAGCGTGCGTCGTAGAGAAGAAAAGGTGAGCATAATGCTCCGCTTCGGTTTATATATGAGGAGCCTGCGCAGTAAGCTGCACAGTAGGTAGCGACACGGAAGGATATTTTCAATTTAATTTCTCTAGATTAAACAGCACTTGGAGAAGAAAAATGCTTTAAAAAAGGTAATGTATATTTCACGGCAACTAGAAAAACTATTTGCATTAGTCCATTTTTATATGTTTCAGGATGAGCCCTTAACACAAGGAACAGAAGAGCTTGTCATTGAAAAAATGAAACTCTCCGACGCAGGAGATTATAAATGCGAAGTTACCAATGGCTTAGGAAACACATTCGAACATACTTTCAGGTTAAGTGTGATATGTAAGTACCACTGTTTGCGACTAAAAAATTTCTATTAATAATGTAGCAATATTAAAAATATACAACAGCATATCTGAGACCACATAGCCGAACAAAGACTGCAAATTACTAATTGAAAAAGTAGCAGTAATATTTTATTGAAGCAGTGTTACTCAAATGTGGTAAACGTACAAACTAAAGCAGAAATGGAGGCACTTTTCAGCAAACAAAGATTTTTGTAAAGAAAATGTTGATTCAGTTTGGGAACCTGTGACAAAAACATGCACCAAGAGATTTGCTAGCCGATCACAGCTAGAGGGAATACAAATTTCTACTTGCGAGTCCTACAGAAAATTAATTTTGGATAACCTAACTGTGATTTGAGGATTGCTTAGTAAATAATCACTAACGCAAATTAAACCGAAAAAAACTACCTGTATGCAAATACAGGCCTAATTAAAATGTTGCCATCACTCACTAGCGCCAATGACTACTGCCGAAGAACCTAGAGTCTGGCAAAAAAAAATAGTCCTCATACCGCCTATTCTTTTCCTATCCAACCACCGGTATTACTAATGAGATTGTTTTGTGTTTTATATTTTACAATACGAGTAAGCATCTGTATCTTGGGGAAGGCAAATATTTTAATTTTTTCTTACACCAAAAAATTTGTTTTCAAATACTTCGGCTCTGAGGTCATCCGATGTGCCTGCACTACCAGAATATACCACATAAAAGGTCAAGTTGTTACTGTTTTTTGCCACTACTTGTGTCTGTGTTCAAGTGGGAGAATTTTGCACATGTTCCGATTCATTTTCAAGATGTATATACTTTTCTTGTTGCTTTGATGTCGTTTCCTCTGTTTGTGTTAAAACATCAATCAAGACCCACCCCAGGTAAAAGCAGCATCACCTTGGATTCACACTGGACTAGGAAAGACCACAGAACTGACATGCACTGTCACTGCTGCACCACCAGCAAATGTAAGTAAAATTATTACTAATCCTTGGCATGACTGAAGCATGTTGTGCTTTTGTTTGTAAATGTATGTAACAAGCTATTTTAGAGCAGCACAAAAACTACTAAAACAGAATGCTGTGAATAGTCGAGAGTTGCATATTAGTTGGATTTGTCATGACATGGCGTGCTTGTTTTCGGTGTCTGTATTTTTCTCTCTTTAAATACCAAAAACTGTCTACAACAAATAGAGTATGCATAGTGATCCGAGTGCTTATTGGTCAGCTGCCAACCACGTGGACGCCTGATTGAATACACAATCAAAGTAATTTCATTACAAAATAGTCCAAAAGTCGTATGATGATGCAAAAGCGGTAGTTCGTTGTTGCACTGTTATTTTTACAGAATTGCTTAGAAGCTGGCCAAATTCTGTGTTCAAAATATTGGTCTTTTTTAAAATTGCGTATACATTTGAGCCATAAACCCTACCTATTTTATTGATTAAAAACCTGAGCTAAAAAAAATTGAGCATAGACTCAATTGATGTGGAAATTTTGAAATTAATCAAATAATGGGTTAAAACCGAGAGCACACAGAGAAGCGTCATTGTTCTGCTTCACATCTATCGTCACGGAAAGGAAAAAAAATGAAACTGTCGAATTAACGTCATTATCAACTGTTATCTTAGGTTCTCTCAGGATGAAGAGGGACAATTTGGCTAGGAAATTTCTAGGATCATTTACATGATACAATCGATATAAGCACATGTGTCTTTTCGAGGTCTAACCCTTCCCAAAAGCACAGGGGTGGACTGTGGCCAAGATCCAACCTGCTAAACAACTTATAAGACAATTGTGTTAACCAAAAGGAAAAAAAAATCGAGATATAGACAGCAAAATATATAATATATGAGAGAGAGAGAGAGAGAAAGAGAGAGCAGCATTTCCAGGATCAAATAAATTTTCCCAGGTGATATAATCTACTTTCATATTTTCAGGTAACGTGGCTGCACAATTCGACTCAAGTACCTAATCAGGGCAACAAGAGGACAATGGCTACAGGCCCACAATACAAGCTGGTTATCCGAAACTTCAACCAAAACGACTTTGGTAACTACACATGTGTAGCTCGGAACAGCTTGAATTCAGCCTATGAAGTTATCACCCTTTCTGGTAAATACAGCTATGTAAATATTTAACTACGGGAAACCATATTTTTTATAAAAAAAAAAACAAAAGTAGAAAAACTGATACAGTACAATCACGTTTCCACTTTCTTCCTTAGGTTTGGCAACACCAGTAGACATTGTAATCAGAGATTCAACGCCATCAGAAACTACACTTGTGTTCAAGACACGTTCTTACAGTCCCGTTACCGAATTCTTTTTACAGTACCGCAAAGTGGATTCTTCGGTAAGTTCTCGTAAGGATTTGATCTATTACTGCTAGCTACTGCAAGAATAAATAAGTATGGAACTAACCCATTTGAGTGGCTCAGATCACGCAAATGGTTTCAGATCTCACGGTCAGCACTATTTCAAATCTCACGACAAACTTAAGAAACGTACCAACAAACAATAAAACGTCAGGCAATAGATCGATCGGATCCAAGACACGTGGATAATAGTATGTCTTGCCACTGAATAGAAATTATTGAAAAGGTGGGGGAGAGGAAGGGGATGACCAATTCTGTACCCTTTTAGGGTTATTAACTTTGTAATACAGGGTCCGTACGTAACAGCTTTTTCCAGGCTCAGAAGTTCCATTTTCTACGCCATTCTTCACAATCAATATTCCAGTTTTGACACTAAATTTATTTATGTATTTTTTTTTAACATGCCACCAAAACTGCAGAACTAGTGGACGAAAAGCAACGATTTTGGAGTAATATATAATAGTAATAATATGAAAAACACGGCCAGAAGCAAGCTTAAATGGCTGGGGGGGGGGGGAGACTGCAATCGATCAAAGCATTCTTTCCAAGACACACCTGGGAGCCTCAACAACATGAAACGGGAGGTTGTACCAGGCGTGTACAGTGCGGTTGGAGAAAAAGTACTTCCGTGCGTCAAGTCTCGCATACTGCTTCTGCAGCTTGTATCTGTGACTTGTGGTTCCAACATGTGGGGCAGCACAAAATAAATCACGGAAGTCGGCACCTTCAAAGCCACGCACAGTCTTAAAAACCTGCAGTAAATCTCCCCTGTTTCTGCGCTCCACAAGAGTAGTGAGCCTAAGTTTCTTAAGTCTCTCTTCATAGGTAAGGATACGCAGCGATGGCAAAAGGCGAGTTGCACGTCGTTGTACAGTTTCCAGGATGTGGATGTCCTTCGCCAGGTAGGGATTCCAAGCCTGAAGAGCAAATTCAAGATGTGGGCGGATGTAAACGGTGTAGAGTATACCCAAGGTTTCAATATCTAAATACGAGAAGTGGCCTCGAATCTGACCAAGAACAGAGTTAGCTTTTCGTGCTGCTGCAAGACACTGAGCACTAGATTTAAGATTTTCAGTGATAACTACTCCTAGAGTTTTCACTTGCTTCGCCGTAGGTAAAATGTTGTCATTCAGGGAATATTCCTGATGTGTGTTGTAATACCCTATGTGGAGTACCTCACATTTATCCACATTGAAGGTGATCTTATTATGATTAGCCCAAGCTTGCACATTGGTAAGGTCTTCATGCAATGCCTGAATGTCATTTGGAGACCTGAGTTTTCAACAGATTTTAAGGTCATCGGCAAATAAATTACAAAAAGAGCGGATACAATCTGGCATGTCATTAATAAAAATCAGGAACAGCAGTGGGCCTAACACAGTACCCTGAGGAACACAACTGGTCACTGGGGACCAGTTTGCGAAAACATTATTAATTACAATGCGCTGACGTCTGTTATGTAGATATTCACGAAACCAGTTGTAAAGTTGTCCACAAATGCCAAAGCTAGCCAGTTTGTTTACAAGTATTTCATGGTCAACAGAGTCGAAGGACTTTTGGATGTCCATGAAGACGGCATCACAAGGAGTGTCCTCCTCACAGGCCTCTGTCCAGAAGTCCAGGGACTCAAGCAAGTTGGAGACGCAGGAACATGCCGTCCGAAATCCATGTTGCTCGCTGCTAAGCTTGTTATTTTGGTCGAGGAAGTCAGTGATAAACCTGTGAATGATTTTCAAAAATTTTGATGACTTGAGAGGTCAGACAGATAGGCCTGTAATTTGAAACGGCGCTTCAGCTTCCTTTCTTGTGAATAGGTACCACGATTGCTGTTTTCCAGTCCTCAGGTATATCTCCACTGCAGATAGATTTATTAAACAAAATTCTTAGTGGTTTAGCAAGAGATTCGGCCCAACCATGTAGTAAGGCTGAGTGAATGCCATCCGGTCCAGCGGATTTATTTGGGTTGCATTTTTTAAGCATGTCGAAAACACTTTGCTCGGAAATGATAAAAGTACTCATAGACGGCATAGCGTTGGGCTGGTTGCTTTGTCCATCAGGTTTGCTCTTTGGAAAAAAAACCGATGAAAAGTAATCATTGAATAAGTTAGCAGTATCACTAGGATCGTCAATTGTGTCATCGTTACCGTCCATGAGTCTGATATCAGCTTTACCTTTTTGCTTACTACGAAAGTAGTCGTACAGTACTTTCTTGTTACTTTTGGATCTAGTAGCAATGTCACGCTCCAAGTTTATCTTAGCCGATCGAACTTCAGTAGTCAACAAGTTGTGGGCTTCAGTGCAATTCTGCCAAGTTACGGCATTCCTGTTATGCCTGTAGGTCTTCCATTTACGCTGCTTAATGTTCATAAGCCTCTTAAGTGTACTGTTCATCAACATTGGCCCACCGGGTTTAGAGGTCCTGCTGATCTCGGGGACGTGATCATGAACCATTTGATTAATAAAAATCTTTAAGAATTTTCCAAGCATCGCTACAGTTAGTGTCCAGACATTTTTTTTTCCCAAACAACCCTTGAGATTTTTTTTATTAATAATCTCGAAGTCAGCATTTCGATAGGAAAGTTTAGAAAAAGTCAAACTTTTTGCGGGATGACAGAGTAAATTCCAGACCAAGATCGCAAGGTCCGAACGACCAAGTGGGTGAGCTGAGCTAAATTCATCGATTTCCACGTCAGGAGAAGTAAACAGCAAATCCAAAGTAGAGGGATTTTGACCGTGGCGAAATCTAGTTTGGATATCCAGTAGCAGCCATAGGGAACAATTTGCATGGGTTTTATGCACTTGTTTTTGTAACTGGCAGCTGTATACAACAGTTTTACAAAAATGAATGCTGTTTAATTGCTTGAACATTATTCTCATTAAGTTCCAAGCTTTACAGCCTGATACTGACAATCTGCTAGCATTTCATACTTTCCAAGGTCTGGAAAAAGGCATAACTAGATTTCAGACTTTTACAGCTAGTGTACGAACCCTGGTAACAAGTTGTTTTGTCTTTCCAGAAGCCATTTCAACGGGTTTTTTTCATTAAATTTGTTACTTATTTTTGTTTCCCTTTTTTCAGTCAGTTCGCAACTGGGCAACGATTACTCTGCCGGCTGAACATTCCGACCTCATTTTCTCACAGATGTACACGTTGCCAGGTCTAGAAATGGATAACACGTACGAAGTAGTAATGCGGGCTCATAACGATTATGGCTGGAATGAACTAAGCAATATATTTCGTTTTACAGTTAACAAAGGTAAGTTTGAGAACTACTTATCAAGTTTAAGAGGAATGCCATTTCACATGAGTGGCACAGAAAAACAGCTAAAAAATGCTTTATGCCAAGTTACGTCACACCAAGTAAAAGAGTACCCCAAGCAGCCACCATGACCAGGTTTTCTGGTTTGGTGGTAATGACAACAGAGTATTGGTAAAGCTCAGTAAGCATTGCCTAAAGAAGCTCATCTGATTGGCAACTGAAAACGGGCCCTGCCCGACTTGGCTGTCAGGCTAGCGAGAGACTCTACCAGCAGCCTGAGGGAGCTCTGAACCAGTCACATACACCACCAACATGCATTTGGATCCTTGACAAAAAAATTTTCCTTCGTGCAAAGGCTGCATCCTGGGGCATCAGTGATTTCCGCTAACAAAAACCTACCCTGTTTGCCAAAGCAAAGAACAACTCCTGGTTGATGATGGTGGCCATGTACAGCGGCCATGGAGCCGGTATCTGTTCTGGCCTATTCCGGTAATTTTCTCGGCCCCTATCATGATTGGAGGTTTCCCAGTTCAAGTCCAGGACTTTTCTCCTTCCCCTGTTATTAGCCTTTGGCGTAACCATGCATTGCGAGAACGCTTAAGTAGAATCATCGCGAAATTTAGGGGTATATACTTCCCTTACGGGAAGGGGAGCTTGCTTCTCCTCTCCCTCTGGTGTGCGGTTCAGCTTAAACTTAAAAAAACTTAAACAAAATTCACAACCAAAGCCAAGTTTGTATGGTTGTATGGTTGGTTGGATAGTTCACTGCTTGGCAGAAAGTGTTTTGTCATAGGCTGCCTTCAAGCCATTAACAGATCTGGCTTCAACAACATTATAAGGAAGCCGGTTCCAGTGTTCGATCACACGATATGAAAAGAAGAGTTTCCCGACTTTGGCTGTTCACAAGTGTGCATTGCAACTTGAGGCGATGTCCACGAGAGCCAACAGATGGAGCCAAGGTGAAGTACCCTTTAGCCTCAGTACAATCAATCCCACTCAGAATTGTGTACGTGTGAAGTAGGTCACCTCTAACGCAGCGGTCGTAAAGGCTCATCAGGCCAAGCTTGCTGAGCCTAGCATCGTATGGAAGTGCACGCAGTCGTGGGACAAGTTTGGTAGCGCGCCTCTGAATGCGCTCAAGCTGAAAATATACAACATGCAAGAAGTTTCAAAACTGATTCACTTCATCTTTAGTTTGCTTCTGACGACATAACTTAAAGACAACCCAGTAAATACTGGCAGCTACAGAAGCAGCAAAATTTAAATTCCAAAGCAGACGAAGTTGTTGGTGATGTAGTCGGGCAGTAAAATCGTAGAAGAAGCCTGATGTAGACATCTGTGGGATGTTAAAAATTTCCTGGACATTGAGTGTGTCCTTGATCTGAATTTTTGCGGAATTTTTTGTGTTTGTTTTGATGAAGAATTGACATTTTCACAGTATACATTACAGCGATGTTTTTCGAGGAATTTAAAGAAACAAATAATTAAAGCAAAGCTGCCGAATAAGAAAATACACCATACATGCCAGGAGCTCAAAAATGTTTACATGTCCGTAGCGTGTGGGAGTATCCATGTAGTAACTCTCGCAGTGTATTCCTCCACTTGTCTGGTCAGCTGGGAGAGAAGCCGTGGATATGGTTTCCTGGATCCAGCCTAGTTAATTGAACAATTGGGCCTAGAGCTTCTTGAGCATCGTCGTATAAAATTTGATCTGGTTTTGACTTGTAGAATTCTTCACGGCCATGTTTCGGTTGACTTCCCTTAATTTTTTTACCTCTCACATAACTTGATCAATCACGTTTGCGTGGCCACAAGAAAGCACATTTTAACGATGTGCTTTGAAATGAGCATCAAACAACGGCATTTGTTTCCTGCCAGTCCGCTCAGAAACCCTTTTCTTCCTGCCCTCCCTTTGGCGAATAGTGAGCAAGTCCGACGTTGCCAGTGACAGCGCTAGGGGTGGGCCGTGCCCCCCCCCCCCCCCATCCCAACACTTAGGTCACGAACTGAAAATAAAACAATAAAAAAAACTTGCAGGCTAAACTTGAAATCAAGTTAATTAAACAAGCTTTTATTTTTTTATTTGTCGCAACTATACAACATAAATTATGTGTAACCTAATTTAAGTGTTTATGGGGGTCATTTTACAAAAATATTGCACTGCACTGAAGCTTACGTTACACGCCGGTTGAATTAAACGGAATAAAAGTGCCTAACACGGCTGCCATGAAAAAAAAGTCCTTGACCTACTCTTTTTTCCAGATGTGCCCTCTGTCGGCCTCCCAAATAATTAAGGCCTGATGCCGTTACTACACGTTGATCTATCCCTCAGGGCTGCCACCAAAGCAAAAAATGTGAAAAAGTGAGAAAAATTGTGAAAAATTGTGAATTTTTGGGATTCTAGTAAAATAAAATACAATGTGCCAAGAATAATAAATAAACTACACGAGTCATCGCTTTTTTTAACTCCACTTACATGTATGTATTCAAGTTATTCGTAAAAGATGTGATAATAAACCACAGAAGGTTCCTCTATCAGAAACCCACTCCTTAAGGGTAACAAAGATTGCAGTCACAACGCGACGCCAATAAACAGAAACTAGACGAAGACATCCTAGCTACATTGAAGAAGACACCTGTAACTGAAAACGGGGAACAACTACAGATTGAAGAGAGCCAAAGTCACGCAGGACCAAAGTTTAAAACTTTTGAGTGAAGCATGTGCAAAACAAGATTTAATGAAGGAAGCCGTGAATGCCATTTTGCAAGGTGCTCAGTTGTACCCTGCCGCAGCTTCTACATAAAAAATAAATAAAACGTGATGTAACCTAGGCCTATAGCCTAACAAGAACAAAGCAAGGTGAAAATAAAGGTGAAAAAACACAGTCTCGGCTGTGAAAAATTTGGGAAGCCATGGTGCAAAAATGTGAAAATTTGAATAACACATGAGCGAAAAAATGAATTGTGAAAAAATGAAAATGTGTGAAGTGGAATTTTGTGAAAAACTGTTGCACCCCGGTGGCAGCCATGATCCCATATATGTTGTAAACTGGGTCAACTTAAACCCAAGTAACCAAATGTATGCAAGTCTTAATGGTCTTCCTAGTCGTGCACACTTACTTTCAATTTATTTACCTAAATTTCGAGTGGCACCAGCACAAATTACGTAACTGTGTCTGCCATCTTTGCCAGGCGTTCTCCAATGGGTTAATGCGGTTGCGAGTGTTTACATGAATAAAGACGAGGCGAATTAGACTCTCGATACATCTCTGTAAAGCCCTTCGGTTCTGAATCGAAAGATGGGCGAAAGCGCCACGGACATGTGCTTACAAGACCCACGGAGGTGAAACGGACGCGATGCGCATCCCTCTGAAGCGCTTCGAAGTGGTCATAAATACGTAGGAATACCAGGGACCATGCTTGAAAACTCAACATCTAGCCTTCTCATTTGGACTCTCAACGGTACTTTTTTTCTGTTCGTGTTGTGCCAATTTGGAACGCCCACAGTGGTGAGACAGCGGGTGATATTCGGTTGCTGGTTTCCGAACGGGGTTATATGGGAAACGACTTGACAGATTTCTGAAACAACCACTCCCACCAACCACACCATAACTGGTTTGATGGCTTTCTTACTTAAATTAGGAGCAATATAAGCGGTTCACAGCCCTTCTGTTTCCCCCCCACGAGTAGTGGCAAACTGCATTATTGTTACATAACATTGCCAAAATCTTATTTTACCAAATGCCAACATAAATTAACTCCCTGCACACACAAGAACTGGCATGGCGTCAGGAGGCAAGATAAACAATTTTTACTCCTCCAGTCGGCCTTGGCTTGAAAAACAAAACTCCTTCACTTGAAGGTCATTCAAACAATAGTCCTGGCAAACTGACACGTATTTGGGCTAATCGTAGCACAAGAAATATATTTCTGACATAATTACATTATGTAAAAACCTACACATGTGAATTTTAAAGTATTTTTTCCACAAAAGCAAAAAGTTATTAGACAACTGGCTGTATGGGGTCACTACTCATAACGAGCCATGGAAAAGCGATTAATATGTTTCATTGTTGTGGTATTAAGGGTTGTGAATAAAAAACATCATCCTCGTTCATAAGTAGGGTTCACAGGGTACAGTACTGGGGCCCAACAAATTTGTTTTGTATACCAGCAAAATACCCAGTAGTGCTTTCTCCAAACCTTCTCAGAGTTGAGCACTCTTTAATTAATTGAGAAGAATTACAGGAATAGTAATCCAGGAGTCTAATTCAAAGTTCTTTACTCAAACGTGCAGCACTTTACCACGAGTTGTGCACAGGCCACAACAAACCGTTGCACAATTATTTTCGTAACTACGGAAGAACCTCCAGGGGCAACTAGCTGATGATAAACACCTTGGCAATGTTTGGGTCACTTCAAATCTCAAAGAGACTCAAAAACGTGTGCAACCACTACAGTTAATACCACCAAGGTTATCAATTGGATAAGAAAGCTGAAATTGTGTAACGTAAAAGGTGATACATGTTGATCTCCTTATGGAGTCCACATAATGGAGAACACAGACACAAGCAACAGCAGCATCAGTTTGGCGCAACCACTACTGCTACCGCTATCAAACTGAATGAAAATCAATCTGATAATTTTGCCTTCTTTTTGGTTTCACATGGCCATAAGACTGTATGGAAGTTATTGCAATGGACTCTTGTTGGGGCTGGTGGGCGGGCTGGCTGTAGTCCATATACAATGCTGAATGTAGCGATGTTTAACGTGACCTTCATGAAATCATTGCCACTGTGTTACAGTATACTTCACAAACAAAATCAGTGTCACTGAAGCTCAGTAACCGGTATTTGAGACTAATACTTAGTGATACATACTGGCTTTGTTCTCTTTCTTCAATTGACTTAGGGAGCAGAACTATTTGAGCATTTGTGTGGTTTATTGACTTAGTTCACACCCTGAAAAGCTAATGGTAACATGCTGCTGTTGATGTCTATTTCGTAACAATGGGTACAGTAAATCCACACAACTTCCTCTCCACAGTAATATTTCAATAATAGATTCAAGCAACAAATTTTTTCAAATAACATGAGAAAGCAAACATTACTGTCAAATTATGAATGTATGATTGTATTTATTTTTTACAGTGGGTATATGTAAGCACGGACAGTTGTTTCCTGTAGCCTTAACCAGTAGTGTGTGCATGCAAGCACAGTTAACTCCTGTCTGCCTGTTTGTAGATGGAGCAGTAAAGTCAGACCACGTGCCAGGTGAAGCTACTGGACAGGCAGGTGTACCTTCATCTGCAAGTACCGATGTCTTAACCAAGGATATGTTGAGTAGCAGCAACTCGGGGTCCGAGCTTAAGATCAGTGAGTACTGGACAACATTGCTCACGATCACAAACTCATCACATCGGCTGCTCCACACTAAAATGCCGTCTACTCCTGCTTTCCTTCTTCTATTCCACAACCACCTGTACCCCTTATTAACACCTCTTTTTTTTCTCTTTTAGACATGTTCAACCTTTTTTTTTTCAAAGTTAGCTCTGCAGCTTTACCAGCTAGACATAGCTAGTGGAAATACAATATACTTTGTTGAAAATAAGCTAATTTTCCCAAGGTTTTTGTGTAGGTATTTACAGCATAATTGCATAAATTGACAGCAAATGCTAGTTGACCCACCATCACCGATTTTATGCAGGTCCTTCAATAAATGACGAAATCAATCATTTTTATCCTTTTGAAAGTTAACGATACACATGGTGATTACAAGAGGGATTACACAATCTGGTTACCGGATCAAGTGTTTTCAGAGGTTATGTGCCCCGCCAAAATATATCAATTACAACAAAATTCAGCTCATTTTCAGAAAAATCTGTAGCTAACATGCTCCACTTTCTGTTTCATTTTGATTTATAAAGTTCTAGAATAACTTAACACCTTTTGACAAGTCTGTTCAGTCATGTAAAAATCTAATTCAATCTACGGCTACTGCAAATGATTTTGATGTTCCACAGTAGGTACCTTTTTTCGTTCTGTTCATTGGAACCTTTCTGAATATGGTGTTTTCAAATCTTTCAGACTTGATTGATGGTTTGAAGGAAAAGTTGGGTACGTAGTTGCACCTACCACATTCAAGCATGGTGCGGCCAGTTTTTTTTGGCAATGAATTTTTTTTTGTCCCAGATTTTAACGTGTTTTAATCGTGCTAATTGTTTTGCTTTTGTCAAATGACTTTGTGCGTACATGTGCATCAATTATTTTTACATTTGCCACTAACACAAAACAAGCGTTCTTTTTGTTGAAACATTTTTGATGGCTTGTTTAAACAGGTTTTGTTAGAGTCTCTCTGTTATACTAACAAATTCTTGTGCAATTTTAAGCTCTGTCCACTGTAGGCCTGGCAACCTATGCTTTTATAATCAGCTTTAAGCGCAGTTAATAAATATCAAGTAGTTTAATAAGATTTGCAGACCAAGGTAAGAAATAAAGATTTTTAGTACTCACAGGAAATACATGAAGACAACAGGATAAGATTGGGAGAGGTCGGGTCTGCTGGGACTTCGAGGCCCTCGGGCAGGGGGTCATCAGACTTGGAAACTAACATATTTTCAAAAAATTGGTGTGCATTATAAACGTTTTCCGGCAACTGTGAAATGCAAGTTGCATATGAATTCGTTTCAGGTTTTTAATAAAAAAAATGTTTTATTTTTCAACAAGGGCCTCCCGTAGTGGTGGGTGTGGGGCTCCCAATGGATTCCTGGGCTCCCAGGCGGCACAAAACTCTGATAAATTTAGCCCTGAAGAAAGTAGTGTGTGTAGCTATTAGATTATTCTTTCTTTGTTTAAGCATCAAAGTTTTTGAAAGTTGGGCTATAGTTTTCATTTTATTTATATGTATAATCGTAGAATACAGCAGATAATTAGGTTTCACGTGGACTAAACAATACAGCAACACTGCAGTACATGAAATCTTACAGGAAAGTTTGTGTCCCTAAGCTGTTTTGACTTCGAATCAGTTAAACCTTACCTTAGCATCAAAAACGACTTATTTTGTTTTGAAATCCATGGCATACCAAGTTGATGCATGCCATCAACTCCTTCTTAATGAACGCTTTACATATTCCTTGTATTAATTACAACTTAACCTCATATACCATATTATGGTAACTAGATGCAATAGTGACGTAGCAATGCAATGTAACTTGGTTAACTTTAAAATCAGTTGCACCCATTCATCTTTGTACCCTTACCGATTGGTGCATTATCACACTACTGCAACAGGGGGGTTATTGCCTGTGGTAAATTTTCCAAATAAATAATGTGTAAACATAGTTTTGTTTCTTTCCACAGGCTTATTTAATCATTACAGTAA
>JAHWFP010056390.1:0-12555 GCA_023313725.1 Lithobius niger
GTTTCCAAAGTGTGGTGAGTGTTTCCAACCCACAATTCAACAAGCCCCTTGCACTAACGGGACTCATTTAATCAAATCTCTTTCCTCTTAGGGAGGGTCGGGAACTGATGTTAATTTTAAAGAAAGTTGGACATATTTAAAATTTAAAAAATTACAATCAACAGTTGCAATGACCCACTATTACACAACCCTCATCCTTCCAACATCTGTCACCCAAAAGCCTCGCAAAACAACAGTTCGGTTTCACTATTTACACACTCAAAAGGAGGAGGAGTCAATCGTTTTTCACCCAAACCAACACTTTGCATAAGTACTTATTCCATCGGGCAGTGGCCTTCCTCCTCGCCATCAGAGGATTCCATGTCACTCTCTGACACATTTATCTTCGATGGGCCAGAACCATCTGTAGTTTCCTTGGTGAGCTGTGCAGGATTTTTCAGATGAACCATGGACCAAAGGTCCCTAATCGGCACGAGGTATTCGTTTTTGAAATAAGCATAACCTTCTTGAATTTAGAGTGTCTCCCTAATTTAGATTGTAGTTTCCCTTTTATCCAAATTGCCAGTTAAAAGACTTTTTTGCATAGATTAACCATCGGGTCACCTGATCTTTGTTCTCATGTACCTATCTCCTTGGAAATTTCCAGCCGCCAAGATAAAGGTTACGCCCTGTACCAGTTTATGTCATTCACCTGCCAAGCTCTAGCAGCAGCACCTGAAATGATTGTGAAACTGCCTCAGACATCGATTCAACCTAAAAAGGGCTGGCTGGCAACTTAAACGTTGAATAAAGGGACGGTTCTTGTCTTAGTTTCTTCATCTAGCCTTTGCACAACTGAATATTTGGAGCAAAAATACTTTTTGAGAAGTGTTTCCAAAGTCCTGCTATCACACACCAATCTAACGAGCATAAAACCGTTAGAAGAAGGTAATGACCTTATGCTTCTACTTGTATTTGGTTTATCCAAACAGTTTCAATGTCCACATTTTTTCATGTCAAGCCAATATTCTCCTTCTCAGTATGCTGATCTGTCTCATTTGCGCTCGTGGCGATTTTTGTGCATTCACAGTTTTTAAACTAGAATTTATATTTGCACTTTCACTCGGAGCTGAGTATTTTCCAGCTAAGAACCCGCTCAGGTCTAAACTGGCTATACTTTAACCCTACTTTTAGGTTTAACCCTACTTGCGTAGAAAGCGTTTGTTGCTTTGGACTGGCTATTTGGCTAGCACGAAGTCCACCTTGTTCAATGAGGTTAGGTTTCCCTGGATATCATTGCCGTTAGTGTTGGCTGGAGCAAAGCCACGTCACGGTAGTTGTGGTAATGCAGACTGGGGTGGTTAGGCATAGTCAGTAGGCTATTGTAGCAGGAGCCAGGTAACCTCTTTCCCTTCCCTTACCAATTTTTGTAGGGTGTCAAACCGCTGACCCTTAAAATTCAGTCTATATTCTGGAATTCTTTTGTTATTATGCATTGAATTACTTCAGTGACCGAATCACCTGGTTTTAGCTGGGCACAGTCTCACAAATCGCCTGGCCAAATCTAGAAAAAGGTTCATTGCGTACCAGCGTTCTTATTTCTGGCTCTCTTTGCAGATCCTCCAGAAAATTCGGACATTTGTATTAGACTGAAAAAAAAGGGCCTGCAGGTGAAACCTTCCAAAAAAGATTCTTAGTCCCTAAAGTGACCCAGAAAGTTCAATAATCATCCTGTATCAACTGTTAGGGACAGTGGAATGATAGTTTATATGACATATCTATTGGCTATTTTGGTAATGCGTCTGGAAACTCTGATGGTACTGCCTATCACCAAGCCTTGTGTAGGAGGGCATGGTGATTTTCGAAGGTTTCACCTGCAGGCCCAGGACTTGGGCTGCCAGCCTTGCCCCATGCCATTGTCGTAGTAATCCATCATGGTTTTCTATGATCAGTGCCAGGGTCTGATCGTGTAAATCTGGTGCTGAGTTTCTCTACCCACTATTTTCCTGCCCTTTGGAAGTTACGTCTGGCTTACACCGGAACATTGTGCATGCTCGAATTTTACCCTTCGTCCTTTCCTCTGCTGGCTTACACCAGGCGTCATTCACGTTTCTGTATTTTATTCGGTTTTTAAATCTAGTCAGAAAATAAGATTAGGAAAATGATAAGAGGAATTAAATTTGAAAACAGTAATTCGCCATAATTTTAAAAGTTTATTTCCAACTTTCGTGGCGCAACTTTAGGCACATGTATAGTCTGACATTGTGATGCGTGTTCACCATCAGGTCATTTACTGATTATTTAGAAATCAAAAGTACGATCAATGAACAATACATCTATCCTTACTTGTGCCGATGTTCGGTTTATTCTGTATGTTAACGAAGTTGTTACTCCACGGTACTGCATACGTTCAACTGAAAAACGACCAGAAAACAAGGAACTAAAGTTTTATGAATATTCAGTCTAAATTTTCAAAAAGAAGTATAATTAAAAAGTCCCATTTATTGCTCTAAATTAAGGTAATGCTTTAGTGTTGGTCTATCATATACGCGCATTAAAGCTTGGTAGAATTTTTCATTGATACAGACAATTAAAGGAAAAATAGAATAACTTTTGACGTCAATTTTAATACATCTATTTAACCAGTGGCTAAATGATCGTAAGTGTATATTTATATGTATTTTGTGGAAGCTCTTTCTGTGCTTCGTAGTGGCCTTGGAAATGTTTTGTAAAGTAACTAAAAAAAAAAATTTAAATAAAAATTGTGACTATGGCATCAGCCAAATAAACAACAACTAGTAGGCATTTGCTACTTACCTGGAATGATAGTAAGACACTGGCCAAAAAGCGTTACCAATGGCTTTCTGTCTGTTTTAAATTCTTCATCACATGGTATATCACTCAGCCTCTTCAAGCACTAAATGTAAAAGATAATGTTTCACGTTCTGTTTGTTTTACACTCTGTTTTCCAAAATAAACTACAATATAATCATTGACCTAATCCCCCTGAACACAAATTTCTTCAGAAAATATTGGAAACATTGAAATACTAATGAAATCCTCCACACACCTTCCGTATTATTTTCCCTATAGGATCCGTATTTCGATGTAAACCAAATTTCAGGCCTTCTCCATGTTTTTTTTTCCGGTTTTGGAAGTTCTACTCCATTATTTTAAGGCTCAGTATTACAATTTTAACACTAAATGTATTGTTTTATTTTAATATACGCCAATACTCGCAATTAAAATAGTGTTAATCATAAAAGTAGTGCATACATGGGGGCATAAATCCCAAGAGAACAATCATTCTGGGGTCTATGCAGTTTTTTTCCTTTAACTGGTGGAATGTTGATTGACAGTGTTTATAAGAAAGAACGTTTTTAGGCGATTTGCCGTAACAAAATACTATTTTAATAATAAGCTCTGAAATATTACTTGAATATTATTGTTAGAAAATTACATTCAGAAATCTACATTTTAAGAGGTCAGATTTTGTTTTTTACCTAAATTTACGATCCATGTCCAGGTTCTTAAACCCTAAGGATTAGTTCGAAACATTCTGGGTTCATCTTGGTAAGCCGAGATGAGTTATCAAACAACAAAACCCGACAGCTACCATTCCCACCCTGTCTTTCCCGGGCGAAAACATATTCTTTCACCTTCACCACTCGCCACTAATTTCGAACTCTCTTCACCTTTATTAATATTAATATTAAAAAGAATTAAATTAATATTAAACAAAAAACAGTGGAAGAACCTGCCACACACTAGCCAGGCAGTTGAGAGGTTAGTTAACCTAGTAACTGAGGCATATGTTGCGGTATGTGGTGCTGACAGCAGAGTTGGATTTATTCGCTTAAGACTTGCGTCTCGAAGTAGGATGCCGTCTTTCAACAACAAACGTGAATATCATGTTTACAACGAACGTGAATGAATTCATTTGATGCCTAGTTGCGTAAAACACTATGTATGATGGATCTTTTCCATTCTAGTTACCAATCTTAATCTCATTCTAGTAGTTTTAAATAGAGATTATTTGGCTGCTGTAATTTAGTAATAAGAATTGAATAAACGTTTTAATGTCTTGTCATTAAAGTAGTACCAGAAAAAACAGCAACTTTGCTTTATATAGTCGCAACCAACGACAACTAAAGGCTTCACCTCTACCATAAATTATTTTGAACATTGTAAGTGGCCTATTAGGGCTACTATACCATTTCTACGGGATTGCTGCTTGGCCGTTTCTGCACTACAGCTAGTTTCATTTGTAAAAAAAAAACATACACTTAAAAATTTATTGAAAAAGTTGAAAATGACGAAATCTAGTGAATTTTTTCAAACAACTGAAGGTTTCGGCTCCACACATTTAATTCTTTTTGTATATAATTATTAACCCATTACGTAACGTTTCTGCCCTCTTGCTAGTATCATTTGTGAAAAAAAACATACACTTAAAAATTTATTGAAAAAGTGTCGAAAATGACAAAATCGAGCGCATTTTGTCAAACAAGAGGTAACTGAAGCTATTGACCTAAAAAAAAAATTTAAATTCACACATACTAAGTGGTCCATAGGGCAATTTTTCCACTATAATGAAAGTCGTAAATAAAAAAAAAAGGTTTTTGATATGCCCTAAAGGTAGTGAGCACAGCGACATCAAGCTTTCCCACACATGTCCTAAACACCGAGGCAGGTTAACAGATCAGTAGGTCGGTGTAAACTCCACAAATCATAAAGCAAGTGATATTCATGCCTTAAAGTATTTGAGTTGACGGTGCGGCAATACGAAAACAGTAGCGAGAAATGGACAACTGTGAAAAGCGGGCTGTAAGTAAAAGAGAGCAGCCACACGTTTATTTTTAAATTGTGTAAGTGACGGCGAAAATCAGTAGATGCGGTATTAGGATGTTCTGTCATTCTTCTGGGTTGTAATCGTATTTCTAGGGTGAGAAAACCCAGTAAAGAGATGTCTGGTAGATGGAGTTTCGTTTTACAAATTCCAGGTAAAACAGCTTGCAAGTACCAAAGTGCACCTTGCAGGTACCTAAGGCAGGCCATATGCCATGATCTAAAGACTCGATAACAACGTCAAGTCATTCGTTGTCTTACCCGAGACTAACATTTAACATTTCGTTTTTGTAGTTAATCGTCTAAAACTACATTTGTATCTGTTTGCCACATGGACCACAAGTTCTCTTATTTTCCACAAACATACGAACACTAAATAAAAAAAAAGAATGTCAACTGAAGTAAAAGAAGCTAGCTTACCGGGCTGGTAACAGTTACCTCACTGCTTAGAATTGCGTCCACGTTCATTAAATCGTCCAGATTTAGTTTTAGCTGTTCAAAGGTAAAATTCTTTGCCAAAAATTCTTCCTGTGACAAATTACCGTTGAATGCTGCTTGTACTTTACGCCACATGTTGTCTTTTCTTAATGTGTAATTTGGACAAATAGTCACTGCTGGAAAACTGACAGAATGTATGCGTTTTATAGCAACGTCTATTTTGACTGGAGTTCCTGCGTAATGAAGAATACGTTCCATCACTTGGTAGCCGCAGATACCAGTTATTGCTATCATGACACAAAACCAAAGGTATTTTTCTCTTCTACCAGTATTTGGATCTATGAATTTATACAGTCCAGGCATATGACTTATTGGTGAGTCATCAACAAATGTTGCTTCCGGAGATTGCTTTTTACCTTGATGTTGATGTCTTCCCATCATGTGATGACGTGTATATAAGTCAAAATAATCCGCAGTGGAAGGAATTTTCTTCTCAAAGATCAGAATGCCCTTTTCTGGCCGATATTGTGCTCGTAGTAGCATTTTGAAACGTTGATAGTGCTTGAAAGAATTACCTTTTTTAACGAATTAGGGTACAGTTTTTTCGTTCTAATAATAGAATCTACCACCTCGATAATCCCGACCTCGGCCACGACCTTAAATTGTTTAACATTGGTTAAGGAAAAGTAGGAGGTAATCTGAACAAAGTTACATAAACTTTGCCTTAAAACACGGATTCAGCAAGCTTTGGCCACTTTTACAAGGCTTAGAATGTTGTGAAGGAATAAACAGTTTAAAGTAAGCAAAGTGGCTTACATCTGATAACTCATATAAACCATATGAGCCATGTGTTGAAGCGGAAAATTATGTAAACGCCCCATTAGCAAGCAGTTGAAATCATCCGTGAAACCATTTAGATTTTTTAGGTAAATTGTGTCGGAACAGGAAAGAACACATAATTGAACACAGAGTACGTACTATAAACGGCTGAGCAATTCACAATAATTTGGTAATGGTTGATCGCTCATGTAATCCATGCGTTACGTGGTATCAAAAAATTCAGTATTAACTTTAACGAATGGGTGACACATCAAAAACCCAAACGTATATCTTATGAGTGAAATGTGTAGGAAGACAGATAAGTAGTTGTACGCATTTTAAATTGGGTAAACGTTCCAAACATAGCTCGTCGGTGCAACCCGTAGCTGTCTAATCGTTAAATGCATCATAATAATCACCTACTGTTTTTCTATGCATGGAGGTAATCAATCTTCCATCCATCACGTCACAAGCATGCTAGATCAGCACTAAATATTACCAACAGAAAATGTTTCATCCTTCCTACTCAATACAAGCTGCGGTCTTTTTTTATCATTAAAACTGGTCAGCAAAAATTGTATGTATTAAGCATACACGAAGGGCCTTGTGTCGTGTATATTTCATGTCACGAAATGAAAATAAATTTGTGCTTATAAATTTCTGCTTGCATCAGCAAAAAGCAAACACGTAAGAAAACATCATGACTCCAATTTCCTCTTAACCATCATATATTTAACCCAGCTGCTACCATCTTGCACGTAATTGTTAGTGTGTGGTTCGATAGCGATTGTCGACTTTGCGATAGCGTAACCCCTTTTGTTTGATCAATAATTTATAATGCACACACTCTCGTGATTAATAGTGAAAGTAAAAAGTTTCAGGAAATAATCTTAGCCAAAATTAATTAACTGTTTTTTTGTGTTTGCAACCTTCCTTTGTAGTAAGCAGGATAGGACACGCACAAGATCAAGTTCAAAGATCAAACCTGAAATCCTCCTCCCACCGCACACACACTAGCAAAATACGAAGGAAATCGCCAGAAAGACACTTTCTCTTTTGTCTTCCTCTACATCTTCACTGCATTTAGAAACTTCCTAATCCGTACCCGGAGGCAGCTCTTTTAAAAAGGACAGATGGGATTTGCAGGAGGAAACGGAAATTTATAATTTCAAGTTTGCCCACTTTCCCTTTCACTTGGTGAATGCTTCATTGTTATTTATACTTGCAGATTGGTAGGAGTAAAGTTCAAATGTTTCTAATAAAAAAAAATCAAAGTTCTACTAAAAAAAAATTCTAGTGTGTCTTTTGTGTTAACCTCTGCCTTATCGGAAGGTAGTTTCTCCCCACTGCCTTCATTCCAACTTAAAATGACCCAGCTAATATTGTCGGTTATGAAAGTCCTAACTCGCCAATTTTTTTATTCTTCCACTGCTATAAATCCAAAATCCCATTGCCTTCCGAAATGCAAATTCTAGTACTTCAACGAAGCTGAAAAGACAGAGTCCAACACAAAATCCCAGACTTCCACCAATATCGCTGATAAGGGATGAAAGTGTATAGGTGTATTGCTCTGTGAAGATTTCGAAAGTGTTGTCTGGAAAACGAAGCACAAATCGTGTGTTGTTATACGCTATTCGTGACTGCTTGTTGATTTGTACTGTCATTTTCGTTCGATGACATCTTCTGGGACAACGACAGCCATCAAGATACTGGAACTTCCATACATTAAAGAAAATGGTTTCAAAAACTCCATATAAAGTGGTGCATGGCGTAAGCGATGAATGAATCATGAAGGGCACGCTAGAAAAAAAAATGATGCACAATGAACAAGACAATGGAAGATTACTAACAGTTATGACCAACATTTGAAATCCTGATTAACTGATAAATAATTTTCTTGCTGCATTTTGTCCAACATTTTGCAAGGTAAACAATGATAAACATAGGGAATTTGTGGCAACGTACAGTATAGAGCTACGTTTGGTAACAAATCTATCTAGATTCTACTAAAGTGCGTATCCAGCTATTGCTTTTTGGTTATTGCTATTATGATGAACACACAAAAAAGCCAAATCTTACAACGCAAGACTTAGTCTGACTAAACAAAATCCTTAAGTTTAGTACTACAAAAAAATATGTAAAGTGTGTATTAATACTAAGACTGGTTATGTCTACTTATAGTCAGCTCCGGCATTGCGTTTACATTATTTTATCACACCGAAAATAGGTTTTACTTATTTCAGTGATTGTGGGAATATTTTTGAGCCGTCTTATACATCCTGCTTTATTTACTTCTGCGTTTATTTTTTTTGCCTAGCACAAATAAAAAATGTACGAAATTATTGTTATGAAATAAATACATATATGTATAAACCTGGTAATTAAATACAGATGCAAAACTATTTACGTTGCGTTTTGGACTTATGGGTCAGACTCACTGAGCGGGGAATCGAACCCAGGACCTTTGAAACCAGAGGCCGAGGTCCTACCGCTAAGCCATGACTCAACGGTACGACCTCTGCCTTTGATTATCTTTTCTTTTAATCCAACATTCAATTTTAAAACGGGTTGTAGAGATGAGTGGAGCTAAGAATAATACATGGTTTTGTGTTTCGTGGAACGTGCCCAGCAACCACTTAGGCTGAATCTTCTTCTGCGGTACACATTTCTTGTAACGAACGGAATTCGGTTTGAATCGAACACGGAATAAGTTCTACAACTTCGAATGTTGCCCACGCACGAGTATTTCGTTCGTTTCCGAAAGTATTGTTGCGTCCATGTTTGGTTTCAAGTTTCGCCTGTCGTGTTGTTCCCCGCAAGAAATTCGAACTGGCTCGGCGATCGGTCGGAACACAATCGAGTTTACAGGCAGCCATACGTGAATTGTCCATCTTGAAGATAGAGCAGGTAGTCAAAGCTTAACGTTTTGTTGCTGAAAATAAGCTAAGAAATAAGCTGGAAAATAAGTTGTTAAAAATAACGTGGTTATTTCCCGAATCACTACCTACTAGCTAATTACCCGAAAATAAATTATTCTTTCATGCGGTAAATTTTGCAGACAGTTGTCGAATAATCGTGAAATGTACCTTTTGGTGTTTAGGGGGTTGGGTAAGAGAAAATTCAAAGTTACTAATCAACCTGAATATTATTTTTTTTTTTGTTCTTGCATTTTTTGGGAGCACGAACCCACAACAGTTTGTTTATTTTTTAAATTATTTTTGTGTTTTATGGAGCACGATCTCAAACTGGGTTTTCTGCTAAGCGCCATTGAAACGGACAATTTAGCTCCAATTGAGAGGGACACTGTATTTTGATTGTTGCTGTTGCTGTAGTTTTTTATTTTTTTTTAGGGAGCACGAGACCCAAACTAAGACATCTGCCGCATAGCATTTTTTTTTATTTGGTTGTTTTTGTTTTAGGTAGCCCAAACCCAAACTGGGTTATCTGCCACCACGACGTTGTTCAACAAATCAACAAAACACAATATATTTGTGTTACACTAATGAACACGAAGACGTGTGAATACCCAGCACAACAACAGCACGTGTAAAGAATAATTGTTTTTCCATCTTGGGTTTTGAAGTGGTTAATGAGCTTTTTTGAAACAGTGGGAGTCAATGAGCATATGTGCCATCTTTCATACTTGTTTCAAAAAGTGAACTATTTTTAACTGTTTTACTGTTAAACAAGGGCAATACGGTGGTCTTCTCGACAAACACTACAGCACACGTAAACCTATTAGAAGACAAAAACTAAATCGTTTGGTTTTAAGGATTGTTTGAGTTAACCCAAGTCAAAACAGCAAAGGAACACGAATAAGCATTCCTGTAAGGTTTCAAATACCATAGTGTTGCTTAAGTGTAAAATCAACATATCTTGCTGCGTTTCTATTTTTTAATTGCTAGAATAAAATGGCTTTTAACAACTTGAATAAAAAAAATGTGGCATCTCCACAAAACGGAAATTGTTAAGGATTCCCGACAAGCTTTTTGGGAGTCGGAAGTCGTGATATCAAACACAAAGCACTTTCGCCTATTAAGTCCACCGACTGAGACTTCAAGTATAAACGAAACAACTGAAAACTTGGTAGTAAGCAATATTAATATATATTTTTATATTTTATATTCGAACTCTTCCTCGGAGGGATTAACGTGGCAAAAGAGCTAAGCATGTGATATCACGACTTCAAACTGCCGAAAGAGTTGGCTTGGATTTGCTAGGCTAGAATTATATCTAAAAAGTTGATTTACAAAACTTGAGTGCTAAAGCATTATGCAAGGCCAATGATGGTGCGGTGTGCGTTTCCAGCTTCGCTTTAGGTGCAAACAGGTTTTTCCCGGTTTTTTAACGTCGCACCGTATTCACAGCAGAGGCGTTGTTGGTTGACATTAACTACATTAAATGCACGAAATTCATATAAAGATATCAAAAATCGTAAAGCATCAAAAGTAAAATGCTAAATTTTGCAAGAATGTTGTGCTCTTAAAGTTCTTTGAAGATACTCCAAGACATAATCTTCTACAAACGTTCATACATACGTTATGTCACAATAGGCTATAGCGAAAACATCCTGGGTTCAGTTAATACTATGTTAATTTACAAAATGAGCTCACTAAGTCATTAAGCTAACCACAGGGTATTAAGCATATAATGTATACAAGCGTCTAACTGATAAACTTTTACGCCTAGACCCTAACTGTCAAAGCTTGTCTGTATTCCATCTATGTTCTGACTTTTAGACCATTACTCTTAACAATCAACGTTACGTTTTTGTTTATTAATATTACGTAAATGTTACCGATAAAAACGTTGAAACAATGAGATAACAACGAAAAAGCACTGTGAAAACGCTTGGGATCATCAACCACCAGCTCCCCGGACAGGCTCAATTAAAATATTTCATGTACGTCGTTGAAGGGCTCGTATTGATGCCCTAAATAACAGCTACAAATCACTAATAAAGCAAATTGTACAAAGGCAGCAAAAGTGTATATTTTAGGGTCAATTTACCTGCAGTTGCTATACGCCTCCAAAAATGTAGCGGAACATTTTTCTTCACACGCATTTGCCTCGTTGTCGTCCAAACAAGGATTTTGTTTTGTGTTTAAGTAGTTGAACTAGAATTTTTAAAATCGTAACGTTTGTTAAACCAATTTTGAAATCCGTAAATAAGAAACATATATAGTAACAGAACTTCGATAACCTTATAGTTTGTTATTATAGCCACCACCACCTAATTAACGCTATCAAAACAAAACCAAAACTGGTAAAAAAGAAGCCGCCAAGTATCCCAAATGGGTTGGCCTTTGAAATTAGTGATATCATTCAACCAGGGAAAGGCCGCCTAACAATCTTCTAGTTTTCATTTAACTTTCGAACTGTTAGTAGGTGCGATTTACTTGGCTAATAGGATTGGCTATATAGTGCAACCCCAATTTTACAAAAAAGCACTCCCCGTACTATATGGTGCAACCCCAATTTTACAAAAGACACTCCCCGTACCTTAGTGCAACCCCCATTTTACAAACAGGCACTCCCCATACCTTAGTTCAACCCCCATTTTACAAAAAGGCATTCCCCGTACTATAGTGTAACCACCATTTTACAAAAAGGCACTCCCCGTACTATAGTGCAACCCCAATGTTACAAAAAGGCACTCCCCGTACTATAGTACAACCCCCACTTTACAAAAAGGCAGTCCCCTTACTATAGTGCATCCCCCATTTTACAAAAAGGCACCCCCCGTACTATAATGCAATCTCTAATGTACAAAAAGGCGCTCCCCCGTACTACTCTTTACCTGTGTGTCAAAATTTAGACATGCTAACTTTTCCTAACGAGCTGTAAAATCGGCTTCCAGATTTCGTACCTGTTTCCGTTGAAAAGTAGCTTCAACCTCAAATCCGTTTGGTATTGTCTTTGCGTCCATTGAAAAACTGTTTCCTGGAAATTCCTTCGCATCATCCGGAATAAACTGCAACGCATGAAATAAAAACGACAAACAAGGTAGACCTCAAAATGATAAATACAAATTATGAGTTTTTTAATGGTCCACACACACTCTTTATGTTTACGGCAACATTTCAACACGCATGCAAAAAAAAACGCCCGTAGCATTTTTTCTTTCAAATCTTGACAGGGCCTGCTAAAGTTGTCATTCAGTATTATTCACATTGGTGGTGTAAGGGAATGTGGAGGTGTTACAACACCCAGACGCATAACAGGCCATCCATCATACAGAGCAGTGGCAAGTGACGTCATATAGGCTACGAAATAGCCACTGGAGGGTATAGCTACAAGGTGCACTAGATTAAAATATAAGGGAAAACAACGGCTTTTCTAGTCAAGACAGCGCTTTGAGAGCGGTTTTCTTAGACTTAAAAAAACGTAGTTTTCTTTAACAACAAAAATCGTGCGTTATAAGGCAGTGACATAACGTAGTATTATTGTATAGAACTCTATGGTGGAGCC
>JAHWFP010056397.1:0-12595 GCA_023313725.1 Lithobius niger
ATAATAATATATTCTTTAATGCTTCATTGTAAAGAAGAATTTAATCATTTTTCTTTACAATGAAACATTAAGGAATCATTAAGGAAACATTAACGAACATTAGGGAATATCATGAATTATAATATTATCGTGAACTTTTTAAAATCACAAAAGAATGAAAACATGATGAACCTGCCTTATTATGAATTAGGCTTTTAAAGATGAACTGGCTCAATTTTTTAATAATGTTTGTAGAGATGAATTGGCTAAATTTGAATAATGTTCATAGAGATGAAGAATGTTCGTACAGACGAACTTACTCACATTTGAATAAAATTCATGGAGGTGGACTGGATCAATTTTGAATAATGATCGTAAAGAAAAAAGGTCACAATTTTGAATACTGTTTGAATAATTTCGAATAGGGATGAACTGGCTCAATTTTCATTAATGTTCATATAGGTACGAACTGACTGAATTTAAAATAATATTCGTACAGATGAACTGGCTCAATTCTGAACAATGCTTATAGAGATGAACTGACTAAATTTGAATAATGTTCATAGAAATGAACTGGCTCATTTGTAAAAAAAATTGTCGTACTGACGAACTGACTCACTTTGAAAAAAATTCATGGAGGTGAACTGGATCAATTTGGAATAATTTTCGTACGTATGAACTGACTGAATTTTGAATGATATTCGGAGAGATGAACTGGCTGACTTTTGAATAATGTTCGTACAGATGAACTGGCTCAATTTTGAATAATGTTTGTGGATATGAACTGGCTCATTAAATAAAGTACCTAGGTTGACTGGATTTTGAATAATATCCATAGAAATAAACTAACTTAATTTTAAAAAATGTTAAATAATTTTTGTAAAATATGGCTAACAAATCAATCTTATTGCTCTTGGATGAATGCTTTCTTATTCTACTGAAACATGGACTTAATGTGTGAGCGGCGTATCTTGAGTCCTGAAAGTATTTTACGAGCGACTACGTCTTCCTGGAGGAAACGGCTTTAATCGACGGCCGCCATTGTTTTTGTAACCATCTTGGATACCAACAACGCACTCTTCTACCAAAAACGTACAATCGATTATCTGTGTTCGTTCTGCGGCGAACTCAAGACAGGCCGCGAACTCAAGACAATGGAGAGGGAAGACAAATCATACACATATTGTTTATGGCCAAGTGAATTTCGGTCGAATGGAGCCCTGGTCATGGTTGTGAACTTAATAACGGGTTCAGTGAGTTATCTTTGTGCCAGTGGAGGATGTGGCCATAGCGATTAAGGCGCTATGCAAGTGATCTGGGGGCGAATTGGGTAGCCGGTTCGAATCCGGGTCATGCCACCCCGACGAAACGTAAGTGTATAAAGGTGGCTTACTGAACTACGTTATTTCTAGTGTATGATTTTCGCTATTGGCTCATTTTCAATTTTCCAGAGTAATGGGACAAACTACCAGGTCACTTCAACAACTTTGGGATCTAATCTAGCCAGGCTGTTCTGAACATTATCTCGTCCCTATGCAATGACGGGAGATTTCCGGTTTACGGTTTACATCCCCGTCTTTCTCCTTCAAATCGTCTATAGTGTCCGCGGCCTATCTTGAGTTCCCCGCAGAACGAACACAGATAATCGATTGTACGTTTTCAGTAGCAGAGTACCTTGTTGATATCAAAGATGGTTACAAAAACAATGGCGGCCATCGATTAAAGCCAGGAAGACGTAGCCGCTCACAAAATACTTGCAGGACTCAAGATCACCGCGCTCACAATAGTATTGTTCGAAATCGAGCCTGTTCATCTATACGACCACTGGTTTGCTGAAGCTGACTTCAGGCTCCAAGAATTATATAAAATAAGCGGCTGCCGCGGCTATTAGTCGCAATCAGTTCTCTTAACACTTCTACCACTTCCAACGAAAATGTTGAGGCGCACACATCTTATCACACACTGCAACAGCGCTCTTCTATTATGTAATCTAAAAGAGATTAACCATCACAATTGCCGGTTTAAAAAGTGCTAGCCCTCAGGACTAGTTTTAGATTTTAGGCGTAATTATCAGCTTTTAGTTCTAATTTTTATCTGCCGTTTTAATTTAGTAAGTAGCAGCACGAACGTGAAGCATTATGAGAGGTTTTAGTAGACGCAAAGTGCTTGGGCCTCGTGTAGAATTGATAGAAGCAAGATGCTACATCTAGTTAACTTTCTAATGAACGGTAGAACCATCAGAAGTCTTCAAAAATCAGTTGAACTGACGTGCACGTTTTTAAATGTCATCAGGAGCAGCATAAAAGATGGGTCTCCAAGTTATTTTAATCAACGCTCCACCACTCCTTCTGAGTCGCGACCCTACAAGCAGTCAGTTATCAAACGCGTGACCGTTTTTACTTTCGGTCACTTTGCGGAAAACGATACGTTGAAGATTATGCTGTGTAGGTTTATACCTAATGAAAATGTGTGAAAAAATATGACTTGTGATGCGTGCAATTAGGCCAAGCACGTGTTAATTTGGAAGCAGTAGCGTTCAAACGGCCTTGAAACGGGGAAGGAGGTTTTGTTTCACAAGCCAAGGGCGGTCGAAATTGTGTGTCGTGCCTCCCGGCTCCACGCCTGTTTTCACGCGTGCTGGAAGTTAATGCCTCTTAGCAGTGCTTTTTGGTGTAAAATTTTGGCGATGTGAAATGTACTATAGTCTGTTCCACATTATGTTTTCAGAAAACTGTCTGTATTATTCTATGTTTCTATCTACTAAGAGTGCAAAAACACGTAAATATCCAACTCGTCGGCTGCACAGTAACTGTGTTAAGTCTACAAATGCGATATTCGCATGTTTTTGCAACTCGCCGTGCAAGGAAACGTGCCGTCAAACAGCCAGTTTCCTGCAAACTTAGTGTGGAACAGACTATAGCCTGGAGGCAGGAGAGAAAATCTGCAGCTTCCTGCCCGGCAACCTTGTAACAAACGGTGGAAACGCAATGCGAGAGTTGTAACATGGATGTTCCATGCATTTATAAGCTCTTAGCGTCGTTCTGTATGTTGAATCTTTTTAGTTGTACATTAATTTCTGGATAATTTGCCTGAATGATGGTTATAACTAATGTCGAATTAATGATTTGTGATTATTTTTTTTTTATATTTCAGGATCAGAATCTATAATTACCACTACCAATTTTGTTGGGTTTACGAACGTTAATCCCCAAATATGTAGGGTGTTGAATGCATACGGAAAATTTGAATTGAATCGGTTCCCAATACGGACATAATGGTGAAGTGCACCATCTTGTTTTCTTTCTTTGTTAGTTGTACATTAATTTATAATTAATTTGCCCAAATAATGATTAGTACTAACGTAAAATTAATGATGTCTGATTAATTTTGATATTTCGGAATCGAATCCCTGATAACCGTTTCTCGATTTTATTAATTTACGAACTTGAATTCCCAAATAGGACGCAGAATGCATGAGGAAAATTTGAGCTGAATCGGTCGCCCGTTACGCACATAATGGTGATTAGTTGTAGGCTACATAAATTTCTGATTAATTTTCCTGAATAATGATTAGATATAATGTTGAATTAATGACGTGCGATTAATTTTGATATTGCAGATTCAGAATCCCTGATAACCGTTTCCCAATTTTATTGATTTGAAAACTTGAATCCCCAAATTGGGCGTACAAATTCCCTCGGGAAAATGTGAGTTAAATCGGAAAATGGGTTATATGTCATTGTGAAAACAGACAAACATACAGAAACCAATAAAGGATGAGAAACCAACTACCTCTGCTTCACACTGATGCCACTAAAAAAATAAATAAATACAAACGAGGCTTATTAATAACTACTTACCTACAGGAGGTCCAACGAACCTAACTTGTTGCATGTTGATGTTCGCCGAGTTGTTAAAACGGTCCAAAACACGGCAGACCAGCCAGCGGACGCAAAGAAGAATCGATACACGAAGAGAAGGTGTCCAGTTCGCGCGGTGATGAAACTGATTCCAATCTTGTGACGTGTGATGCTCTCGTAATAAATAAACTACTGCGCGAAATCAATTCTGAATAACTTGTTCAAACAAGCAACTTGGCAACGGGCTAACACGGAATCATGAAACAAATATAAAGCATTTTTTTATGAGTGCCTCATCCGTTGAAGGTCTAAACTGTCAGGTCAAAGTCAATATTTTCGTTCACTCGTGGTTTTCGCACCGTGCGAAGAAGCGAAGCAGTGTTGAGGGACTACACTCATCTTGTGCTAATGTCAACAGCTATGTCTCCACAGTGACTTTTGAACTCGTGACCGAATCTTTAGAAATTGTGCACATACATTATGTGCATTATTTGTAGATTTATGTTCGAAAACTCAAGAAAATTGGGCAAGGGGTTTTGAACTTACTGACTTTCAAAGATCAAATTAATCAGTCATCATTAGCCCGGTAGCCTACCATTCATCCTTCCATCAGGGAAATTATTCCGACATGAAAGGCGTGACATGACATGAATCAGACATCAAATTTTGAAACTTGACACATAAAATGATGCCTAAAAGAACCAGCATAACATCTTTCGACTGGTGGTTGGAGATCACTGATACACAAATTCAACAAAATAACCAACCCAATTATTAGACTGCACGGCTTTATTCCTTTCCCGTATACTGAGGCCGCCCTCGCACTGGGCGACCCGTTCGCGTGGCCAGTGATCATCGCGGCCAAAAAACACGGCGACGTGCCGCGCGCCTACGTCCGTTTTTCATTGTTAATTGTCGATCACGTGGTTAATAATGAACACGGAGCAAGTACGGTCGCCCTCTGGCCGCCTGCACACCGCTCAGGTCCCCCAGTGGCCGCGGCGACTGTCTGGCCGCGACGGCCAAGTACGTGTTGCTACATAAAGCGTAAGCATTCTCGTTGACCACACCGACCTGGCCGCGCTGCTTGGCCGCTGTGTGCGCGGGAGCCCTGAAGCAGTACAGTTGACACACACTGGTCACATAATAGCTGGTTCAAGCTGCTACGACGAACGCACGACGGAGAAAAGAATGAACACGACGGCAGCAGTGAAATTCCCGTTCTCCACTCTAACTCCGAATACCCCAGGCCAAGCCACGTCAAACCAGCGATTAAACGACAGCCAGCCGTGCTTCAGAACGCTAATGTTGGGATACCTATCTGCCCATACTGGCCGTCAAGTATAAGTGCGTCTGTATTTTATTCAGGGCATATAGGTCGCCCTATATTGACATAATGGTGACCGTGCATACTGCATTTTTTTTGCTGACCTCTTTAATAAACCCTGTTAAAGAGATGTTCGTGAACACAAAATACCGCTTTTACATGTAATAATTTAAGCATGTTGTGGCCGAACTGCACTGTACCGCAGCATGACAACTTCGACCATGACCACGTGTCATGCACGGTTCGATGTCACACATTAAGGGTGCGTTCATGGACAAAAGACAACGCCTATGCACTATGCAGACGTCTATGGCTCCCGAAGTCTAGACAAGAAAGCAGGTCGCTTGCCAGCGTTCTAACTGTTGTAGCCATGGCTGGCGAGATCAGAATCGCGTTTATGTTGATGCCCACTTCGTGCAAAATCGCGGCGAGAAACACGATGTTACACTCGCCATACAACGATATCCGAATAGCACATTTTGACGCAAGACACTCAATAAAATAGCACGAGAAGCTTGACGGCTGTTGGCGTTAGAACCAATCGTTAAATTACCTTCAAGCTTTTGCGTCAACGAAAGCAGCGAAAGGTGACAAAAAATAATTTATTGGATAAGCATCCCAAACACCACGTTGACCTTGTATGGGTTGCTATACTGCGTACACATAATGATACAAAATACATCAATGAACGCTGCTTAGTGACACCACGTGGTCTGCTATTTTCCTTTCCCAGCATGCATCGCGGCAGAGACGGATCCCACTTCCCGGTGAAGGTGCACATACAAAATCGACAATACCTCGACGTCACGACCCAAATCTGGATTATGATCAAGTGTCACGAGACGTAACAAGCGGCTGCAGTGACTATCTAGTCTTCTGTACACTTCTGCCACTATTTCAACGAAATAGTTGAGGCGCACACCTCTATCACGCACTGCAAAAGTGATATCTATTGTATAATCTAAAACTATTAACCATCACCATTGCAGGTTAAAAATGTGTTAGCTTTTACGTCTAATTTTAGATTTGAGGCGTAATTGTCAGCTTTTAGGCCTATTTTTTTTCACCTGCCGTTTTAATTTCGTAAGTAGCAGCTAACGGAGAATGGGGTTCAAAAGTAGGTACGTAAATTGGGTTCATGCAATAAGGTGTCGAGGCTAATGTGTGTCGAGGCTAATGCGTGTCGTTAACAAAATCCTTTTTTTTTTACGTTTGCGTGTCATCCTGTAGTAGTTAAATGCGACGATCAAATGTTATTATTTCATTGAGTTACGTCGTAAGGCGTATTAGCTATAAGGAAGCAACGATGTTTTAATTTGTTGTGTTTTTTAAAGTCCACTGACTACCACTGAAAAACGGCGACAGACGGACGCACAAAGTCGTTAGCATAGTTTTCCCTGCTTTCTCTGTACATGATACTAAAAATCGCAGGCTGAAGTGTGCAGTCGAAACACAAAATAGAAACCACATTTGGTTGCCACATTCTCGATCATGTCTTGTATTGTTTTGAAAATTTCGATATTTCTCGACTTTTTTTGCAATAAAATTCATTCAGTTTTGTAAATTTGCAGTTAATAATCGGTTCGTTGGCAGGATCTTTAATCGCACTTATTTGCGGTCAAGTAGGTGAGTGCCTTCGTACGTCACTAAAACTGAACCTCCCCCACACTGCTGCCATATTGTTGTTTGTTATCTTTATTGCTGAACTGCAGACTGAAAAGTATGATGGACATATTCGTATGCCTAAATTTGCTGATGATGTGAAACTTTATGGTAGGGCAGAAAATGATGCCGATAATAAAGTGATACAATTGTCAATTGTTAATAGCATTAACTGGTTAATACAATGGCAACTGCATATAAACCACTCCAAACGTGTAATTTTACCTTTGGGTAGTAAAAACAGAAATTGCACGTACAAACTAAATAATACGAACCTTGAAACAAAACAAATAGTCAAAGATCTTGGTGTCCATCTCTCAGCACATTTAAAATTCACAGACCAAGGTAATCGTATAACAGCAATAGCTAAACAAAAATTAGCCATATTGTTATGTGCTGCTTTTTATCTAGAGATAAATTAACAATCGTGTCCCACGCTTGCTCTCGCGGTATCTTTAATCGCACTTATTTTGCGTGTCATCGTTCAGTTGTTAAATACGACGATCAAATGTTATTATTTCTTTGAGTTGCGTCGAGAAGGTGTATATATACTCCTCGTACTTGTATATATGATGCTGCCATCTCCATTGATTGTTCCTCTGATCCTGTGAAGCTGCGAGCGAAATATAGGTATCTCGATGGGCATTATTACCAACTTAACTACGTCATTATTTCAGTTTATACGTAATTACTCATGCACCTGAGTTGATAACTGGAGTTTTACTTACCTGCAAGAGCAAAGGTAAGATGTGTCCACATCTTAGTCGTAGTGAAGGACATTAAATTGATTATTTTACTTTAAACCTCAACGCCACCTTAAAACGATATTACTTCTTCGTCTTGTCTCTTCATCGTTTGTCACGTGTTATGCAAATTCTCGCCTCATAACTTCTCAAACGCCTCATAACTTCTCATAACGCCTCAAAACTCACCTCATAACTTCTCACTTGGCTGTTTTTATTAGCGTGTGTCCGTCGAGTGGGACGCCAATATTTTTATTAGGTCAGCTAGCCTAGCCAGATTTCTGGAGAAATCTGTCTTCTTCTTGTATGCTGTGACTAACCACGTTGCGAAGCCACGTATCTCGGATATCCAAGAAGTCTGTAATGGCCGCCACCTCCGTATACTGAGTGCACGGTAACTTGTAAACCGGTCTTCATAACAGGTAACTTGAGTTTCCGTGCTTGAGGAGAAGCTATTAGGAACATAACGATCTTTTCCCGTCGACACTTCTGGTTATCGAGTAGGTAGGCTTGCTACCCAGCGAACCTATGAAGCTTAGTCCTTGCTCAGAATTTTAAGAATGCGGTAGGCCAACACCTATTTTGTGTGTTTCAATGCTATGGTTATTTGCGTTTCTTATAGTAGATGGTTTTTTGTGGTTGCTCCTAAGTTCGACTCCCATTTACGCCAAGCTTGATCCAGTTTACCTCCATGAGTAAAGAATAATTCCGTAACGCAAAGCCTCGTTACGACAGATAATGGTGTTCCTCTAAAGTTAATCCGTTATTTCGCCTTCCCCGAAAGGTATTGATGTTCCGTCATGTGATGTCCCCAGCTATTGTTCCATAGCGTGAAATTAACTGACGCCCATTCAACTATTATTCCGTTACGTGATGCAAACCAGTCTGAAGGGCGCGTTTACGCAACGACTTGCCTTTGCATTCTCGCAGCTGGAACCTAGAAATCATCTGAAACTCTAACATGACGGCGGTTTTAGCTCTACCAACTCGCAACGAAAACAGTTAATAATGTGAGTTCAGACGCGACTGGAAAATCGTTTCATCAAGAGGAATTCTTTATCTTATTGTCACGGATTATAAGACTGTAATGATTTACTCGAATGATGTCAGATTTAGCTAATTCAGGTAGCGTTGTTACCATGGTGATGACACATTTACCATCGCGATTAAATCCTGGCTCCGAGAACGTTACCAAGAATTCTTTTCCTGCAATTGGATTCTTAAGATTGTGTTTAGGTCAGTGGGTAGCCACATTGGTATTTATCTCAGTGAGCAGCCACCTTGGTAGTTGTGTTTCTTTAAAATTATTTTATTTACATTGCAGAAATATTGCTAATGTAAGTCTATTTAGCTAAGAACTCCTTCTTTCTTCCTTTGATTATGGCCTTTTTAAAAAAAACTGTTCGGATATTTATATTTTGAATTCATTGAGGGCCGTAGGTCGCACGAGATGGATGGATGGATCGTGGCTCTCTTCACAGTCAGTAAAATATACTAAATTTCGACGAGACACACGCTAGTTCTTACCATGCCACACTGCCAAAGTCATATCTTAAGTGTTTGTGAGACGTTTGAAGAGAAAACGTTGGGCTTATTAACGAAAACAGCTATCTACAATAGACAATAGACAACACGTTTCCCGCCTTCAGCTTTGTATACACGGGTAGCTGGGTGCACGGGTAGCTGTGAGCATTGGGGCGTCAGACTCGATAGACGTCCTGGTCCCAGTGTACATCTCTGGCCTCCTACAGACCCGGGTTCGATCCTGGCGATGGGAAGTGTATATGTACGGGTTTTTCTCCGCTTGTTTCCCACCCGTTGCACGAGGGTTTCCTCCGGGTACTCCGGTTTCCTCCCTCATGCGGCAAAAAACAACTGTAATAATGGTGGTACTTCTTCCACTTAACATCTGCTGCCGGGGAATTTGGGTGGGTGGATGCCTCGAGCATCGTCTCTATATATTATTATTTATAGATTTAGGAATGATTCGAAAGCTTGTTCCTGTGTTGTGACTGCAGCGCAGCGGTAGTGTCAGCACCTGCAGTGGCTGGAGTCCCCGGTTCGAATCCCGTAGCATTCAGCCTTTTTTTTTCTATCTTTAACTTATCGTTTATTTTTTTAAGCCTTTCTTTTAGTCTTACGATGGCCATCAACTCCTATTTTTTAAAAATTTAATTTTTTTTTTACATTTTTAAGAATGCGGTTGCTTTGGTGACATTTTTTTTCCGGCCTACCGTACTTTGGGTGTATTCTGAAGTGAGTTAAAAAAAGAAAGAAATCATTTGGTATAGGTCAGCTGTGCCCTACTCCCCCACCTCCTCATCCCACACAGGAGCCACCAATGTGGACACTCTAGAATTACCTGTGTAATAGGGTCGAGTAAGTAATCCACCAACAGAAAGGCTTAGTAAGAACAATAAAATTCCTTTCATTTCTAACTCCTTTCCGAAATTTGGCAATGTGGTTGGCCCCAATTTACGAAGTATCCATTCATCTGAAAAACTTCAAATTTTAAATATAGAATATTTAAACATTAAGGAAGGAGGGTTTTAATGATTTTTTTCTCTGGGTTAATAAAATTCGGGAAATCAACCAGTTAAAAATAAGCAATTAGCATTGAATCTAATAGACATCCGTCTTATTAGCACACGTTTCTCTTAGTAGTTCTTTGGCAGAACATAAACAAAAACTAATTCACCCAGCTTAGTCAAAAAATTCGTAAGTCTGTTAAATGGCTTTGTGAAGGAGGGTTTTTTTTGTTTTTGTGGCTAGGGCAAACAGATCCTCGGGAAAAAAATAAAGCCAAATTTGCCACAAAAACAGGAAAAAAATGTCTGGTAACGATTGCAAAAGCGATTCGTTGTGTAAAGCGCCTTTATCCGTTAAAGTTAAAATCCATCACGAAATGTCGAACCCTCGACCTTTATAAAGTCTTTAGTCCGAATCGTTTAACTAATCAGCTAACAGCTTGTGTTTGAACGAAACAGCTTCTGTTTAAACCCTCTCATAAAAGTAAATTATTACACGTCATGTTTTCCTTGATTTTGAGTTTTGCATAAATCCAACTGTATAACCTTACCTGTAATCCCTATTGTTTAACTTTAAAATGGCGAAAGAGAAGGTTAAGTCTCTGAGCCAGTCTTTATTAGCCTGCAAGCCTACTTGATCATACTGTATTGTTTTATCCAATGAAAATGCACGTCAACCAACGTGGTAAACACGCCACTCGAACCCGGGACCTCAGCGAGAATTTTTAACCAACATCTCCCCCACTGTTGTAATGACAAGGGGAAGGTATCGGTTCGATTTTCCTACCTAAAAAGCGATAGCATTCAAAGCTTATGAGCGACCAATTGTGGAGTATGCAAGTCCGGTGTGGTGTCCTTATCTTGTTAGAGATATTAAACTATAATAGTAGAAACTGTGCAGAGATCCTTCACCAGATATCTACAGGGCTGCAGAAACATGTACTATGAAAAGCACACTTAAGTCTGCATTCCTTAGAGCATAGACGGCTATAGCTGATCTTTGCATTACTTTCTCAATCTCGAAGGGGCTTATCGACGATGATCCTGGCTTGTATTTGAGGTGCACGGAAACACGTACAGAGCAGCGTCAACTGACGTTATTTTGGCTACGAGATGCCATTTGGAGGGCATAGCTACAAGGTGCACTAGATCAAAATGTAAGGGGGAAAACAGCACTTCTAGACAAGACACTGCTTTGATCGCGGATTTCTTAGGCTTAAAAAAACGTTGTTTTCTCCAACAACAAAAATCGCTTGTTGTTTCAGTAAGACGACCTTTTTCCCCCCCTCCAGTGCCCTTTGCAGCTAACCCAGTTACTGGCTCCACCATAGAGTTATATACAATAATACTACGTCATGTCACTGCCCTATAGAGCAGCGTCATGTGACGTCTATATTGGCTACAAGAGAGATATCTGCAAGGGGCACTAGATTAAAACGGAGGTTTAAACAACGGTACTTCTAGTCAAGGCAGTGCTTTGAGAGCGGATTTCTAAGCCTTAAAAACCGTTGTTTTCTCCAATCCGTTATGCTGCGAGGTTGTAATCGTAAAATAAAGATTCTACATGCTAAAAAAATGTCAACAATTGCCAACAAATCGACAATAATCGCGCATATAGGCCTAAGAAATCCACTCTTAACAGCATTGTCTTCAGTAAGACGCCCTTCTTTTTCCCCTCCAGTGCCCCTTGCAGCTATCCAGGTTACTGGCTCCACCATAGAGTTATATACAATAATACTACGTTGTGTCACTGCCTTATATTCGGGGGCGTAATATCAAATTAAAGGTAGAAAATAACAAAGAGAAACTGAACAAAATATTCCTTTTCGAACAGGGTCGTTGAACCACAGGAACTTCTTGAAGCAAAGGGTGCAAACGGTTTTAAACGGGAGTTGAAAACTATAAAAAGCGTTTTTGAAATACAACAGTCTTGGTCACCTAATTACATACGTAGCCGTACATAGTTATAAATTTATTTTAGAAATAATTTTAATGTTAAGAATATCATTCGTGCAAAATACTTCTCTTGGAAGATTTACAAACTGCACAGTTATTACTTTTTAATGTTATGGCTGGTGTTGGCGGAATACAAACTTCCCTTCCAGGCTCCTTTTACCTTATTTCTGTATAGATAAAAAGTCTTTATTATTTGTTGTTTATTACCAACAATAATAATACACACAAAACGGAGTCAAAAAGCAATGGCGTCTTTAGTCAAGCCGACGCTGCGACAGCTGGTTTTTGTAGACCTAAAAAAAACATTGTTTTGTCGAATTCCTTAAACAGCAAATCACAATACCAAGGTAACAAATCTGAAGAGAAAAGGTTTCGCACGCTGAAACTTGCAACAGCTTCCAACAAATGAAAAAAAAGTTATGTCAGTCAAACATACAGGGTGTTCGGAAATTGGTGTCAAATATTTTGAGGGTCCGCTGTGTGATCAAAGATAAGAAGAAAAAGTCCTATAAACATGGGTCCGGAAATGCACCAGTCTTT
>JAHWFP010056420.1:0-19177 GCA_023313725.1 Lithobius niger
TCCACCCGTATTTTGGCCACAAATGCATTAATTCGACACGTCGAATTAAAAAGAGGCAGTTGGTCGGTCACTAAAACGACGACTGCACATGTTTAACATTGTACTGGGGGGACCTTTCAGGATTATATATTTATACTTTTCATTACTTAAATGGAAGGGAGATACCTTTCAAGAGTATATATTTATGTTTTTTATTACATACATAGGGAGGGGGGGGGGATTTCAGCATCGGCGTTGGGGGCCTCAAGGGTGAGAGAGAGGCAGTGGCTGTACACTGGATGTAACCGTCTCCCCGTATAGAAATGCGCCACGCCCATTACCCACTATATCTCCATAGCCGTGGTCACGCTTTTCTCTCGTGCCAGCTGATCGTTACTTAACGGTCGACAAGCACAAGCATCGGATTTCGCGCTGCGTGTTAGCTGTTCTCCGTCGTTACTTTCTACTTACTGCTCAATTCTGCTAAACGAATTGTGGTTTTCAACCCCATCGCCTCACTCACAAGTAATGGACTACTATGTAGTATGTACTACTATGAACTGCGTCACGCCCAAAACGTTTGCGTAGCCGTGGTCACGCTTCTCTGTCGCGCCAGCTGATCGCAGGCGAACGGTCAAGAGTTGGTCCGGATATGTACATGTGTACAGTTTATAGGTTGGTAATTTATTATTTCCACAATTTGTTACTACTTTATTTGAGACCGAATTGCTCAGCTTGGTTTAAGGTGTTTTTATAAGATGTTATTTGTGCACTGATTGACTAACTGACTGCAATTTTATGCTGAATAGGAATCTAGACACACGCTAGTGTGTTGCCGTCAAGTAACAGTAGATCATCCCATTGTAGATATCCGATTGTTAAAAATTGATTGTCAATGATAAAAAGGCGGCTCACTAGCAGACATGTGTCTGTTAACTGTAAGCAACTGAAAGCATATTTTGGCATGTTGAGGATAAATCCCAATGCGACAGAAATGTTTCAAATTGTGAAAAATGTAAGGGGAAGGGTCAGAGATTAGGAAAAACTAAAATTTAAAGGATGAGTGTCCACCAATCATAGAGAAAATCATGCGTCAATAACGTTGTTTTATGTTAACTGTACTAGCCAGCTAATAAGATTTTACCCATGTTAAAACCCATAGACTTTTTGCTCATAGCTAGCACAAAATTGAGAAGCCCTACGTACCTGAAGTTTTGCACACGGATGCATGGTGATCTGAAGATGGTCCTTTTGTTGGTTTGGGGGTTAGGGGTTAGGACAAATGCGCGGGAGAGTTTTGAAATTCGCCACCGGCGAATTTAAATTTCGATTAGTTTCCTAGTTGCAACCAAAGATTTTAAGCAACAATGGCTTGAACAATCAAGACTGGTCCTTAGATTTATTGTAAAATGCTGGACGAACTAAAATCTGAACTGTAACGAAGGACAAAATAAAGAAACATTAACGTTGCCGTGGATTGCGTAAGAATAAAGGGATGCGCGTTAGATGATGGTTACGCAACAATACGAGTATACACGAGCTAATGGGTGTTTTGTTAATAACCCAAAAATAAAATGCTTCGCGTTCTGCTGTTTTAGTAACAGCGACCTTCGGGGGCTGCATGACTAAATGTGAACGAAATCTTGAAAAATTAAGAGGAAGGTGCAGGGGTAAACAATACAACTGAAGGGGATGCGCTGATTGAGTGAGCGAAGCGAACGAAATTAGCGATTGTTAGCCAGTGTGTGCAAAAATGGGATTGAAGCATCTTAAACAGACGGTGTATCCTTATGTATGCTCACAGTCCTATGAAAGTGGTGATATCCACCCAAAACCAAAACTGGTAGAAAACCTGCCAAGTTTCCAAAAACGGTCGGCCTTTGACGGTAGTGATATCATTCCACCAGGAAAAGGCCGCCAAGGTTAATCCTATACGCCAAGTTAATTGCACCGAATAATACTTTGGACGTTAAATGAAAACTTTAAGATTGCTACCGCTAGTAGCAATCTTCTAGTTTTCATTTAACTTTCGAACTATTAGTATGTGCGATTAACTTGGCTAATAGGATTAACCTTGGCGGCCTTTCCTTGGTGGAATGATATCACTACCTTCAAAGGCCGACCGTTTTTGGAAACTTGACGGGTTTTTCTACCAGTTTTCTAACTGTTATAAGGCAGGCCGGGTGTCCCTTTAAACTACGGTGGTTAGTGTTGCCGTCGACACGCGATGAGACTATAGATTTGTAAAATTCTCGTTTCGGCTCGACCTTTGATTTTAAATTCTTGTGACGTACTCTCGTCTCGTCTCGGTGTCGACTAGAAAAAATCTCGTCTCGTTTCGACCTTTAATTTTAAATTCTTGTGACGTCTCGTCTCGGTCTCGACTAGAAAAAAATTTCGTCTCGTCTTGACCTTTAATTTTATATTCTTGTGACGTCTTGTTTCGTCGCGGTCTCGACTAGAATCTTGTCTCGTTTCGACCTTTAATTTTAAATTCTTATGACGTCTCGTCACGGTCTCGACTAGAAAAAAATTTCGTCTCGTCTTGACCTTTAATTTTTTATTCTTGTGACGTCTTGTCTCGACTAGAAAAAATATCGTCTCATTTCGACCTTTAATTTTAAATTCTTGTGACGTCTCGTCTCGTCTTGGTCTCGACTAGGAAAAATCTCGTCTCGTCTCCACCTTTAATTTTATATTCGTGTGATGTCTTGTCTCGACTAAGAAAAACCTTGTCACATTTCGACCTTTAATTTTAAATTCTGGTGACGTCTGGTTTCGTCTCGGTTCGATCTTGACTAGAAGAAATCTCGCCTCGTTTGTTGATCGACTTTTTTTTCCTTGATTGTTGCTACGAAAGACGGGGAAAACCCCGGGAGAAGTTTTAGTTTCGTTTTCTATCTGGGTGGCGTGTATAGGTCAAGTTTAGGTTGATCGACCACAACGCAACCCCAAATCGATGGCTACATTCTCGGTAGCCTGAGTGCCTAACGTTTGCGATTTTGTGTATATATGAGTGGAACATGCATCCATTTAACAACGAAGTAAATTTGTAAAATTTTTTTTGGCAATTTAGACCCACTTTGGCCTCTTTAACACCAGCGTAAGCAGAGGCGGACTGGCGGGTCAAGAGGCCAGTCGGGATTGTAACGGCCAGAGGCCACTTTTTTCAACTTATTAGGGCAGAGTCAGGACGTAGCGAAGAGCATTTGGCTGAGGTGGGGGGAAATTTGTTGGATCAAGCAATGCAACTAGGGGGTCTGGGGGAGCGCTTAGAGCGTGAAGCTGACGGATTTTTAGGTATTCAAACTGGCTTCAAACGATATGTATTAGACATTGCTTAGGGCGCCACAAAAATAAAAGACAGTAAATAACAGTAGGGAAAACTTTTTTTTTTTAAATCCCTTCCCACACCCTAAATTTATTTTTGGTGGCTTTAGAAGAAGACTATTTTTTACTGTTTTTTTTTTTTTTTTGAAAAGCAAGGGATTTAACCCTAGTGATTAGTTTTGGTTCAGTGTTATGTGTTATCACACTGAAGGTAGCATATTTTGGCGTTTCGAAGGGTGGGGGCTTTCCAACATCAGTGATGGAACCAAATAATAAAGAGCAGAACCAGAACAAAGTGTGGGGGGGGGGAGAATTCGCCGAGTGTTTTTTTTTTCTATTTTTTTTAATCATTTTTCTCTTAGCCACGTTTTTTTCGAACAATTTCGGCAATTTTTGCGAGTTAACATGGAGGGCTTCAGTCTCTTCGGCGCCTTCCTCGGATATGCCCTCGACATTAATTGAATCCCATTTTAAAACATGGAAATAGGACCTAAGCCAAGTTAAGGGCACGGACTTGCTAGAAGGAAAGGAAAATTGAAAATGAATGCCCTTTAGCAAAAATGGCCATGGTGTCAAGGTGCTAGCCAGGCTTTAGCATTTGTTAGAGTTTGGTCATGTGACTCTTATGGTATTTTTGCTGAGATGCTTTTTTATTCTCATTTTAACTAATTGTGGGAAACACACATGACAATAATCTGATACAGATTTCTCTCAATGAGTTTGCACTGCAACTTGAAAAAGTACGGTGTAGAAAAAAATCAGGGTTTATCTTCCTAAGCAGAGATTGTTTAAGTGTCATTCTTATAGCTGGCTGCAGAAGTCTTAGTTTTGCCACTGAAATCCAAGTTTTTTTGACCGGGCGCAGAACGGACTTTAACCAAATTCACCTAACCAAGATGGCCTTCCAACTCTCCAACTTCCGTTTTTTAGAACAACTCTTGACGGTTTTCGTCGTTTTAAAACAAATTGAAGATTTCTCATCGGTTCGCTCGTTTCCGTGACAGATGAAACGTTTTAATATAATAATAATAATAATAATAATAATAATTTGTCACGATAGCAACAGGTCTGGCAAGGACCCAAAGATCGCTAACAGCCAGCCTAAATTAAAAACAGAAGACAATCAGATGTAATGAAAGAAGTTGGCCGTCAAGGGAAGGTGTGGGGATTAGGTGTGGGGACACGAATGCTTTACCACCAAGGTTAGACCTGCCAGAGACGCTAAGGCCCCCGATGGCATCGCCAAACGTGTTTCTTCAATTCCTCTTTCTCTTATGACCTCCATGGCTAATAGTAACCGAAGGATCTATGTGTAATTCCCAGTCAGTTAATGCAATCACTCCAGATAGAATGCTTACGTACATTTTGCAACTTAATGAAGAGTTGCTTCCTTGCAATACGCAGTCGCAGCTGCTCTTTCATTCATTCATCAATCGATACCGCGAGAAACCGCAACTATAGTTTGTTCCACATTATGTTTTCAGAAAACTGACTGGATGACGACTCGTTTCCTTGCACTAAGAGTGCAAAAACATGTGGATATCACATTTGTACACTCAACAAAGTTACTGTTAGGGTTTACGAATGGGATGTTTACGGATTGTTTGCACTCGTAGTAGAAGAAAACGTGACGTCACACAGTCAGTTTTCTGAAAGCATAATGTGGAACAAAGTATAGTAATTTCGGCGTCCTACTTGGAGGACCAAAAAGGCTAATTACCAAAACCAATGGTGCTTGCAAATTGAGAAGATTAATTTAGTAAGTACGTCCAAAAGGAGTGAAACTTCGCACGAATAAATAAAGAGTAACCGACCCTGCTGAAAATGAACTGCAGAAAAACTACACAAAAAAAGTGCAGTAAAAGTGCAGTAAATTGCCCACCTCAAAAACACTGCAGTTCAAACTGTAGTTGAACTTCAGTTTTTTCCAATAATTGCTTTTGTTATTAAAATAATAAAAAAATTCATAATATAAATTCCAGGTACCATTCAAACATTAATCTTAGAATAGGTTGTTTGTGAACAGTTATGAATGTTTCGGTTCTACAAGTTTCATTCTTAACATAGAAGCATACCAAGCCTAATACACTCTTACGTTACTCACAATAATGCATGTTGTCATCCCCTTATATACCTAGCCAGTCACTAAGCGTTAATGTATATGGTTCCAAGTTTTGTATTTTATGGATATCCGCTAAAGTTATGCAACTGTTGGTTTGACTTTAAACAGTCAATTGGCATTAATTGTTTTACACCATACTAACCCTTTCTTGTACCATAGAACTTTGTTCATAATTTAAAAAGTGACACAACGTCACTTTCACTATTGGTAAACTGCAGTTATTTTGCAGTTTCTGAGTTGGCCTGCTGAAAACTGCAGTTATTTTGCAGTTTTGGAGTTATCTTGTTGAACTTCACAACCTGCAGTGTTACTGCCTTTATTTTACAGTTTTTTTTTAAATTGCTGTTAATGTGCACTTTTCACCCATTTATTCATTATCGGTGAAATTTAATTTTTTCTATAATTTTACCAATAATTGACTTCAAATAACATTTTACCCTTTTTTCGACAGCATTCGAATAGACTAAATTTTAAGTCAATAGGTTGGCCGCAAGTCATTTAGCAAAATCAAAAAGAAGTTCCAAATGGCAGTAGCTAGACATTTTTCTGTAGGAGCAACTAATAATTTTTGTGCCCCCCGCCCCCCTACCACAAACAAAATAAAAAAACTGCTACTTTCACAAATCCCAAGTGATACACTTTACGCCATTTACCTCCTTCCTCGCAAAAAAAAAAAAACCTATACCGGCCAAACTGTCTAAAGAAATACGCAGTCTCTTCCCTACAACAACTTGTTGGAGAGAAATGAAGGTAACAAAGTCAATTCCAAAGCAGACAAAACAGAGCAAGAAAGTTATCATCAAATTAATAAAACTGAACATTTTTCTTAACAATGTCCTGTAATTTCTAAATCAAGTTGAATTAAAGTTTGCTTAGCTTCCAAATTTTAGTAGAAAAAAAATAAAATAAATATTCGTTATCGGATCCCAGTAATCGATTAGTTTATCGGTATCAGATCTGATTGGCAAAAAGGGGTGTGACACTGAAAAACAGTCATTTGGAACAAAATAACTTTTAACTACGGTCACTTTAATTTAGAGAGTAATTTAAAGTTGGTGATGCGGTAGTCATAATATTACCATAACATCAACAAGGTCATTAACTTTGAAGGTAGTGGTCCCATGTCCAACATGAGCATGTATGAACATTTTTAGCGTAGGGACGACTTTCTGGATTTTTCTTGAAGGCGCCTCACAGTATATGTTAGTCAATATTGTTACAAATAGTTATTGCCGAATAATTTGTTCTGAGAATTCGGTAACTAAAAACAATTAAAATAAATGTAAATCTTTTACATTCCCTATTTAATTGATCACTATTAATCGAGCTCGCTTGGCTTTCTGTCCTGTTTATTAATGACAATTTTGTCATCGCCAAATGCCGATCGCACTACATGACTAGTAGGGCAAAAAAAAAAAAAACAGTGCAATCAAAATTTAAAAAAATGCGTAGTAAAGAAAATAACATGTGGATAGGCTTAAAATGCGCGTGGGGGGAGAGGGGTGGATTAGCTGCGTTGGCAAACCGTGTTTCATGATGCCCACACTGCTGGTTTTCGAGCCCCTATTTCTGCGGTTTTTGTGTTACCTTTAGTTGTACCTAACCTTCCCGGCAGTTTAAATGCAGTTAAAGTGAATTTCACGTACTGCAGTTTAACTATATTTTTAAAAAAGTTTTTTTGCAGTTGCTGTCGAAACTGCAGTTAAACTGCAGTTTCATTCCATTTCTGCAGTTTTTCTGCAGTTCATTTTCAGCAGGGGAGTATTACAAAAAAAAAAATATTTAAAATATATACCGAATTTACTTTAACTTATTTATTTCTGCTGAGAGGCCACTAGGACGAGAGGCCAGTCCGGAATCCCCGACCCCCCGACCTTGCCAGTCCGCCTCTGAGCCTTGGCATAACCCATGAAATGGGGAGTTTTTCTTCCCAAACTGAAAATACGTAATTTCCCCCATCACGCCACCACAATTGTATAGGCTATAAATTTTTTGGACGAATTAGTTTTTATAAAATTTACTTAATACTTTGGGGTGTAATGAACATCAATTCAATAAAACAATAAATAAATATTTCAAGTTGTAAAAAAAAAATTAGAAAAATAATTTAGAGAAGAGTTTAGCGAAAAAAATTTGAAAACCTTCTGCGAAAAATAAGGTGGCGATATTAATGTGTTACGTATTACTTATTCATGCTCCTACCCCCCCCCTCCCCTCCCCATCATAACAGGTGGCAGAACATTTCCTCCTCCTTCCAGGATTACGTAATTTGTGAATGCCCTGAAACAAATAAATAGGTTTCTAATTTTTCTACCTTTGCATACTTCAGGCAGATTTAGAAATCTCCAGAAGCATTTTTGTTTTGTTTTTTGATTTACAACAAGGAGCACCCACACAGACAATTATTATTTAGAAGATCATACTTAGCTTGCCAGAGAGTACACAGAAGTATTTCTAGTCGGCACTGCTGCCCGACTCGGCTTCACTACCAGAATGGTCGGCTGTGGTGCCCCATTGGGAAAATCGCTATCCTCTTCAGACTCCTGATGCCTAATAGTCCCAGTGGCAGAGCGAAAATTGGCTGGATCATGCACTTTTGAGTACAAGTTTGAGCCCTTGGGGGATTTTTTGAGCCCTTGGGGGATTTTTTGAGTTTGAGCCCTTGGGGGAGTTGCATGGCAATTCAACTTTGATATAGGACCATCTTTTCAGATCACCATAATGGCTGGGTAGACCTCTATAGCAAAATATGACAAAATGTATCGCCAATGGCCACGTGCACCAACAGTTTACTGGATATAATGCCTGAGTCAAATACAATAGTATTAGCTCTTAAAAATGTTGTTATACGTGAAGCAACCTTTCATTAGAGGCTTAGTACAACCGAAATAGATATCAGCAACTATTGTTCCTACACATGACAGATCATTAATACAATGAAATTGCCCTGAATGAAGAGATGAAATGCAATTTAACATGGCTTACACTTAATTTCAAATGAAACATGACAGTTTACTAATAGTAATTTAATGATAGTAGTTTAATGATAATAATTTGTAGAATAATAAGTTGTTCATTACATCGTGTCGTCATCTTTGTGATGGTCACTTGACATCACAATCGCAGCCACATGGACGTAGTGTAGTGCAGGATTTACACCGTGCACGTGCATCTTGCTTGAAGGAATCTTTTTGCTTCTTACATAATTTGTAAGTTCAATTCAAGCATTCCGTACCTCTGGAAGTAAGGTCAATCAAGGGACATCGCAGTAAAGGATTGATTTGTTTTTTGCACTGTGAACATACCGCACTTAAATTGGTCGGCAACCCGTGGGTGCTTTACTTTGAGTTCTACCATCTCGCGTATATGAACGGGGATACTGAGTAACGTGTGCCATCCATTGCATGAAACCAAGGTGATAATGCCGTTAGATTCTCAACGTATAAGTTAAAGTTTGGGTCCCTCAGAGACCTAACAAAGACTTGCAGAATATAAGACTTGCAGTTTTAATGTCAAATCCCAATAAGCAAATTGTGGACATTTTTCAGAGAGTTCACAGAGAATACACCATCCTATGCCTGGATGTAATCGTGATAAACTTCTTTGTTTAGGACAGTTAATGCAGCAGTTGTTACTTGGCGGTATACCTATTCCTTTCACGGTGCTGACCATATAAAAACGAATCTGCTTGTCAGCTATATTTGCTGCAACTGCAGTCCAACCACTGCCCTAGCATTTTCAGGATTGCTATTTCCATGTGGAGGCCACCAAACATTTTAACAAAATGGTCTTCGTCAAACATATCTGTTTTTTGCCATTGCATTATTTTTGCAATAGCATATAGCGGTTGGTCCATTGCAATAACTGGAGTCTGACCAGGATTCAAAAGGTGGTTCTCGTATCACCTTCATACCATGCATAATCATGGCCAGCCCCGGAGCAAGGTGTTTGAGCTCCCGGGGCCAGTAGCTCATTGACCGCCCGCTTTATTGCTATTATACAACAGATTACAACCTCCCTTTCCCCCACGCCTCTTCCCAAATCTACCCCAAAATGAACTCTTAACGGTGTCACAGAGATAATGCCAACACACTGAAAACAAGAATCTGATGTGAAGGGGTGAGGTGGTAGGCGTGAGACAAAAATATTTGTCTACATTTATACAATCGTATAATGGTCGCGTCCTTTCTTGAGTCCTCCCATGATGCAACGCAAATTATCGAGTGAGATGTACTGGCAGCAAGGCGAACTGACAGAGCTGAAAAAAATGGCGGCCACTCCATCACCTTCTAAACTTCGTCAAGGAAAAGCTAACAACAGTCAAGCCAGGGAAGTAATTCTAATCGTTGCTCATTGATATCAGCAAGATATTCCCCAACAATACCTTGAAAAGTAAGAAGGATTCATTAAAGGCTACTGCAGAATACACTGGAGTAAGTTATTCTACCGTAAATAAAATGCAAGAACAACAAATTTGGGTTTGGAAGAATCTCCCTGAGCTTGACTGTTGATCCAAATAAAGTCTTTTGTAAAAGCACAAATATGGTTCTATTTTTATTTTCAGACCCAACAAATAGTTATAAGAGCCAGACGTCCTGTTTTATCTCGTAGTACTGAATAAACGTTCATTTCCCACTTATTTTTTCTAAAAAGAAATATATACAAAATTTATGCCTCCCCCTTCTCTCCCCCCCCCCCCGCCCCCCACAATCAATCCCCACCTAACCAAGCGTTTTTAGGTATAGAGCACCAATAATACATTTGGACGATTTTAGGGGGAAAAAATAACTACAAAAACAGCTTCGCCTAAAAAAAATTTTAAAAACCACACACTCTCAACTCGTATCTCTATAAAAATTTACAACTCTGGAGGCGCACAAGTAATCAATAAGTTTTTCAGAATAAAAACCGTGAATTACAATTTGACCTGCAATTTCAGAGAACAAAAATTATATAATATGTTCCCTGAAATTGTAGGTCTGTTTTTGATTATTTTTGTCTGATACCCAAAACTAACGACACTTGAGTTGTTCATTTGTGTGCCTGTGAATTTTAATGGATATATACGAGTTGCCGTCAGGGGCGTCGTACACCCACAAAATTAGGGGGGGGGGGGGGGGGGACAGCAAGATCTTTTCCAACTAGGGGACTGTGGAGCGCTGGGGAACGCTTTAATGAGTTTGAGACAGCTGGAGGACCCAAATTGACACTTTTTAAAAGGAAGGGCTGGTACCAGGCGGCCCGCCGTCCGCGCACAAGCCAAAATCGTGTTTATTTATGGGAAATTGAGATGAGGCTGGGGGGAGAGGGGTCGCACGTATGCTTTCGCCTCCTCTACCCCCCCCCCCCCTTACCTTCCCCGTTCCCCAATGGCACGACACCCCTAGTTGCAGTTGGAAATGCGAGTTTAAAACAACGTAACCCTAGTGTTACATACACTATGAATCTCGTATGGATATCATTCACGAAATCATTTTTTTTTATGACTACAACTATTCTTTCTTAAGCACTTATGCCTCCAGTAGCAACGTTTATTTCCGTTTTTTTTATTAACACGAAAAACCTTTTTATTGAAGCGTAATTCGCGCCTGCTAGTGATAAAAAAAAAATATTTTTTCTTCTGCTGGCATAGCATGCGCCTACCAATGAACGGATTTCAGCATCTGCCCGCGGAGCAGTCTACAATGCTGGTTACATGCAGGGAGCTCCACTGCTGCTGGCAAAAAAAGTCGATGACAATTTTTCAGAGGACTCAAGAACCGGCGCGCGTATTATAGTTAATATATGACAGTCCTCTAACAAGAACATATATTTGGCAACAAAGTTGAATTTTGGGCGGGGAATTCGGGTCTGTTCACAATAAAAATGTTAAAACATTAAAAAGGTGGCAGCTGCCACAAATTGTGGACTTCATACAGCTGCCATATTAGATGATTTTCCAACATGGCGTCTGTGTGAAGCCCACTTTTTTTTTTAGTGCTTTAACATATTTATTGTGAACAAATATCGGGCCGAAATATAAAATTTGTTGCCAATTTCATGGTCTTGTGAGTTTTCTTGCCAGTCAGAGGAGTATCTCTGTCATAAGCTACTGTTGCAACTAACAAATTAATTGTTCAAGACGAATGACAAATTAAATGTATTTAAGCTTGTGACGACTCAGGAAGTGGACGATTGATTTCTAGCAAAGGCTCAAGCACAATTCACACCTTACATTACAGCTAGGGGTTCTATACTCAGAGTTCACATATTAGGCACTGACTCAGGTTTAGAAGCCTGGTCAGCACTAGCGTAGTGCTCAGAGAGACAACCTTATCTCCTCGACTGTCTCCCGATCTGCTCAGCCCCTCGTATTTATACGCGGGGGAGAACAATAGACCTCACCTTAGGCTATTACGTCACGTGACCTGCTGTACTGCATAGGACCGGGTCCGCCTGGTTGAGCCAGTAGGAGCCATTTACGCATGCGTGTTGGCGCATACTCAGTAGGTGCGTTTGGGCGCGGCTAATGAGTAGGTGCACAGACAGATTTACTTAACTGCAAGGCGCACCATGAAGTGTTGCTTCATGTGGCGTATTGCTATCATGTTAACAGCTGGTTACAAGCTGGGCTTCGCCAAAAGAGCATTTATTAAAGTTCAACTCTTTTTTCCAATTTTTTGTTGGAGGAGGGGGCAGCATTTTCAGCACTCTTTCCTCTTTCAGAGCCCGGGACGGCAGCCTCCTTGGCCCCCCTCTTGCTCCAGCACTGATCATGGCTAGCATTTCTGTATTATCATGAAAGAGAGAAAGCAAGGCAGTTGATGACGGTGCATTAACTTGGCTTGAAATATTACCGACATGTTATGCTGACCATGAGACATTGGTATTTTCTGATGTATTACTATCATCAAGATGCTCGCTGTATGTCCCAACCATTTATCCTGCGTGTCAGAGGATGCACACAGAAATGAATTTGAACATATGTTATCTACAGTCAGCAGCTTGGATGGAGATATTTTGATGATATCCTTTGTTGAAAGTTTGACTGGGGCCACGTTAGTGTATGATGATGGAAGCAACAGTATGTTCTTCGCTGTAGCAACTCCAGAGATATCCACTGGATTTTACCCATCACCGGGACTGCTGGGATCAGGATGCTTCGTCACTGATATTGAAGTGCCAAAGAATGATCCCACAGCATTTGCTGAACTTGGGTACGACATGTGTTGGCGATGGCAGCAGTTGTAAACGTTTTTTTGCATCTCAAATTGTTAGCCGGTTTACACTGTACATTAGTATTGTTTAATTTAAAACTAGATGTAGTACTACTTCCGGTCATACTAAGCCTCTAATGTAAGGTTGTTTCACGTGGAACAACTGGTATTGTATTTTACTCACGTATGCATTATATACAGTAAAATATTGGTGCCTGTGGCCATTGACGTTGCATTTTGTCATGTTTTGTTATAGTGGTCTACCCAGCCATGCGGTGATCTGGCAAGGTGGTTCTAAATCAAAGTTGATATGCCATGCCACAGCAAAACTTCACCCGGGTGCTCATATTTGTACTCGAAAGTGTACGATTGAACCCCTATGATGCTAAACTATAAAATTCTCAGACTCAATCCCCTCCGAATCAGAATAATCACGGAATTATAAAAGTTCGTAGTTTCTTAGCAGTTATTGAAACATCTACATCTATTTTGTTGGTTTCCTCACGGCCCGGCCAGTGCCAAAACTTCGTCAGTTATGCTTCTATATGTGTGCCGCACTTGAGCTATTAGCAAACGTGATCACCACTCCCATTCTCCAGCAGAATAACCATCGGGAAATATCGATGACAGTATGCAGGAATGCGCTACACACCAACAGTTCTAGTCGACATGGCTAAGGACGTTTGATAAATCATAAGATTAGATGATTAAAGGCTCCCTAACACACAACACTGACTGCCGATACAAAGTTTAAAACACTTTTATGACCTCCAGCTCGCAATATAGCCACTAGGCCTTAACCCCGATGAAAACACGTAATCAAATGCATTGAATTAATCCTCGGAAAGGAGTGCAATGGAATAGGTTTACCTTGATAAACCATCAATTTGTCCTGAGAAGCTCCAGTGATCGGTTCTGCGACAGAATCCCACTCGTCAAAATGCCACCGTCAAAATGCCACCGGACGAAATGCCACCCTCTGCCGACAAAATGCCACTTCACAATTTTTTATTGATCTTTTTACAAAAAAAAGTCGTAATGACATCGTCTCGTTTAAGCTCTGATTTCTGTGCCAACTTTTTTTTTTTTTTTTAGTGAGCTGCTGTTTGTATTGCACGAAAGATCTTACCATTATTCCAAACGTAAACTTAGCCGAGTCCGCCTTGGCTGGTTGTCACCTTAGCAGAGTCCACCTTGACAGGTTTTATATTTAGGAAAATTGGAAATAAGCCATCAGCGAAAATTATACACTAGAAATAACGTAATTTAGTAAGCCACCTTTACTTACGTTTCGTCGGAGTGGCATGACCCGGATTCGAACCAGCTACCCAGTTTGCCCCCAGATAACTTGCATAGGGCCTTATCCGCTATGGCCACATTCTCCACTGGCATAAAGATAACTCACTGAACTCGTTATTAAGGTTATAACCGTGACAAGGACTCCATTCGACCGAATGTTCTCGGCCATAGGCAATAGAGAGGGAATACAAATCATACACTCAAGAGGCTCAACGAAGGATAAATAAATAGACACAAATCGCAGTAAATGATAATAAGGAAAATTGGAAATAAGCAATCCGCGAAAATTATATACTAGAAATAACGTAATTCAGCAAGTCACCTTGATGCACTTACGTTTCGTCGGAGAGGCATGACCCGGATTCGAACCGGCTACCCAGTTCGCCCCCAGATCACTTGCATAGCGCCTTTACCGCTATGGCCACATCTTCCACTGGCATAAAGATAACTCACTGAACTCGTTATTAAGGTCACAACCGCGACCAGGACTCCATTTGACCGAATGTTCTCGGCCATAGGCAATGGAGAGGGAAGACAAATCATACACTAAAGAGGCTCAACGAAGGATAAATAAATTGACACAAATCGCTGGAAATGATATTAAGGAAAAGTGGAAATAAGCAATCAGCGAAAATTATATACTAGAAATAACGTAATTCAGTAAGCCACCTTTATGCACTTACGTTTCGTCGGAGTAGCATTACCCGGATTCGAACCCGGATTCGAACGGTTGTGACGTTAATAACGGGTTCAGTGAGTTATCTTGATGCCAGTGGAGGATGTGGCCATAGCGGTTAAGGCGCTATGCAAGTGATCTGGGGGCGAACTGGGTAGCTGGTTCGAATCTGGATCATGCCACTCCGACGAAACGTAAGTGCATAAAGGTGGCTTACTGAATTACGTTATTTCTAGTGTATAATTTTCGCTGGTGGCTTATTTCCAATTTTCCTTAATATCATTTACAGCGATTTGTGTCTATTTATTTATGTATATTTGCATGTCCCGGGTCCGCGGCTAGCGTCACTTCGTCAGGTGCTAAAGGGATGGCAGGACAAGCATTATGAGAAACGAAGGGGGCCAAAAAACTGTGCAAAGATGGGTTACATGTACCATGTGAAAAATAAAAAGGAAGATTACATTCGATGGACATGCAAGAATCGTGCTTTGTCGAGTTGCAAGGGGTCCATTACGTTGTACGAAAAAGTAAGGAGATGTCTATCAATAAGTTAACGCAACATCCGGCCTGCCTTATAACCTTCCGCCTGTTTTATAACACCCACGCGACGATCACATCCGTGTATTTACCACAGCGTATTTACCACAGCTAAGGTCAATTGAGGCGATAGCTTCGTTCCTCGCAGCGAAAAACGTAGCTACTGTCTCAGTTGGCATTGCGCCTAATAGTCCAGCCAGCGTGAACGCATTGATTGTGTCGCCAAAAAACGGAATGATTCTTGTATTTTTTAATTTAAATTTATAATTTTCTAGACTAGTGTCTTATAACTTTGCTTCGGCGACCTATTGGAATAATTAATTTTAATTTTTACTGCATTAGCCTTTTAGATTTTTGGTCTCATAGTAATTGCTAGCAAACGATTAAAATTAGTACTGCGCATACACAGATAAAACTTTAAGGTCATTGTACGCGCGCCATGCATCATATAAGTTCGGGACGAATGTAAATAAAGTTAGTAATATTCAACAGAAAATCTCCTAGACGCCACATTTTAAAACGGATTTTTAGTAAGGGAATGACTAACGGTAAGTAAATAGACCTTTGGGGCCATTCTTGATGTGGAGGATGGAGAAAAATGGCGCTGGGAGGTATATCCCTCTAACTTACTTCAATGTTCATACTTTTTGCGATATATAGGGTGGTGCAGAAGTCTGGAGAAGCCTACTATCATTTTAAACTACACGTCGTAGAATAGTGGTGTAAATTGGATAGTTGCAGAGAACTGTAAACCTATCCAATTACCCCCTGTGGGCTGGGGGTAGAATAAGCCTACCGTACCCCTGCGTGTCGTAGAAGGCGACTAAAAGGGAACCCAAGATCACGGTCTGCTAGTGTGCCAAGGGTCTGCATGGCGGAGGGTTTTTGGTCCGTCTTTAACACTAGCAACCTCAACACTACGGTTTGCAAGTACGCCTACGGTGTGTATGGCGGGCAGGTTTAACACCCGTCGCAAGCACTAGTCCTAAAGAGGTGAAGGGACATCCAGACAAACCGGGCCCGGGGTGGCTGCTTAGAGGATGTTTGGCGGTTTGAATCCCCTTTTGGGTTTGATTCCAATTTGCCCGTTCTGGCCACTGGGCTTTTCATCCTCATCCCCCAGCATGTTGGCCGTGTGCTGCAACCTAGTAATCCGTGGAGGCGGAGATCCTGGCTTTCGGGCTTTGGCTCCTTATTCCGGAGGACGGGTGGCCTGGGCGAGCCGGCCTAAGGTCAATCGGCTATGACTTTTCGGGTCCTGTCGATGTGGGGAGGTGGCTTGTAATGTATCCATCTGCATCACGGACCCGAACTGTTTGGGTTATCGACGGAGGTGGTGTGTACGGCTTCCTTGGTGGCCTCGCCTCTCGGCATGCTTAGGCTGCCACCTCACCGAGATAGATGGCGGTGTTAGCTTCCTGGTGCAGGGCCCTGGATATGCGGCTTCCGGCCCTGCATCACCCGAGTGCCGCGCGGGGTTTTCTTTTCTGGGGGGCGCACCGCCGCGACTTCTTTTTGCTCTACATGGCAACTACTTCCCCCCCCCTCCCCCGCAAGTATTTTTTGCCCCCAAAATTCTTCCCCTCCTCGCCGCACTAGCAAGCGCCAGAGGAGGGAACGCGAGATGGTTGGGCCTGGTGCCCAGTTACCAGACTTTCGTAAGAGTCGGGACCAAGTCCCGAAGTTCCTGGTGGTGACAGGCGAGGGCCGAGATGTTACACAACTCGGTCCATTCGCTGTTCACAAAGCTCTGAAAGGGATCTGTGGTTCTGATCCGAAGAGTGTCTCTCGGCTCCGTACTGGGGGATACCTTGTGGAAATTGCAGACGATGGTCAGGCGAAGAGGCTTTTGAAAGCGAGTGCACTGGGGTCGTGCCCAGTGCATGTCGAGCCGCATCGTACTTTGAACAGCAGCAAGGGGGTCGTGACATGCTTTGATTTGAGGGGTCTCAGTGATGATGTCATCCTGGGCGAACTCAATTCACAGGGTGTTACGGCTGTGAGGCGTTTGACACGGAAAGGCGAGAATGGTGCCCAGCCAACTGACACCTTTTTCCTGACCTTTGATACGCCAGTTGCACCGCAGCACATTACTGCCGGTTACCTGCGCTTGAAGGTCAGGAGTTACGTTCCGAATCCGATGCGGTGTTTCCGCTGTCAACGCTTCGGCCATACCAGCGGCTCATGTAAAGGTAGGCCTACCTGTGTTTCCTGTGCACAGGCAGCCCATGAAGGCGCTGACTGTACTGTCCCGGAGCAGTGCGTCAACTGCGGTGGTCAGCACCAAGCCTCTTCACGGGACTGTCGTGTTTATGTTGAGGTACGTCGAGTGCAGGAACTAAAGGTGAAAGACGGGCTTTCCTACTCGGAGGCCCGAAAGAAAGTCAAACTATCGGCGCCGGCTATGACACGTTCTTTTGCGCAGGTGTGCAGTGCGCCATTGCCTGGCCCAGTTAGTGAGTCTGCTGATTTGGCAGATTTACGCGCTGAGCTCAAGTCTTTGACGACGACGGTGGGCAAGCTTATAACTTTGTTGACTCTGCAACATCCATCTCTGCAGGGTTTTTTGGGTCCTTCGGACCCGGTTGCTGCCTTGCCGTCTACATCTGCCCAGCCTGCAAGTGCTTCTGCTCCTGCTGCTGTTTCTGCTCCTGCTGCTGTTTCTGCTGCTGCATCTGTTCCCAGGCAGGTTAAAGCTTCGGCTAAGCCTCTACCTGCCCGGAGTGAACCACAGAAAACGTTGAAGAAGAAGGCTCCTACTGGTAAAGCCTCAACACCACCCGTGAGGACGTCGCCACCAGGAGATAAGGTGAAACGGTCGTTGAACGGCCAGCTTGCTGAGGGGTCCGTTGTGTCCCCTCAACATCTTGATGATACTTTGCCCATGGAGCAGGGAGAGATTTCCTGTTCCAATTCTCCGGAACTTTTTCCTCCTCCCGAGGACAATTTCGTTCAGAACCTCACTCCATCTTTTGATTCGGGTGAGGATTCGGATGTTTTCGGATCGCCCAGAGGAGGAGTTGAGGAGAATGATTCAATCTTCAGCCTGCCCTAATGCCTGCGCATGCCATCGTTCAGTGGAACTGCCAAAGTCATCGGACCCATGCCGAAGAGCTGCGGCTGCTTTTGTCGCATTGGCGACCTCTGTGCTGCTGTCTACAGGAAACCTGCTTTAAGGCGTCAGATAATCCGGTTGTTCGAGGTTATTCTGTCTACCGTCTGGATGCTGACCCTGTGCCACGTGCCACGTGCACATGGTGGTGTTGCAGTGCTGGTTCAACACTCTCAGCCGCATGCCAGTGTGCCTCTGCACACTAGGCTTCAGGCGGTAGCAGTTCGTGTTTCTTTCCATTTGGATATTACTGTCTGTTCGCTTTATTTGCCACCGGATGAGGTCTTTGGGGTTGGTGACCTGGAGGACCTGGTCCGCCAGCTTCCTGCCCCTTTTCTGTTGCTGGGCGACTTTAACAGCCACCATGTCCAGTGGGGGGGACCTCATACAGACAACAAAGGGAGGATCCTTGAGGAGTGGATGCAGAGGGGGTCTGTTTGCATCCTGAACGATGGAGCCATGACACACTGTAACCTGGACACGGGCAATTGGTCAGCGGTGGACTTAGCCTTTTGCTCGCTGGCCATCCCAGTTCACTTCACTTGGAGTGTCACTGCCGATCTGCATGGAAGTGATCACCTCCCCATTGTGTTGTCCACAACACAAGGGGGTTCTGTGGCTTCCAGGCCAGCCCGGTGGACGCTTAAACGTGCTGAATGGTCAGCTTTTGCTGAGGCTGCTGTATTTCAGCGTGCGGTTGAGGACTTTTCTGATGTGGATGAACTTTCCACTCATTTCGCTGACGTGGTCCTTGCTGCTGCTCATGCTACTATCCCACGTACGTCCACTCAGCCGCGGCGGGTTCCTGTTCCGTGGTGGACACCTGCTTGCGGGCGTTTACAGTCAGCCCAACTGCTGAAAACTTTGTAGCCTTTAAGTGCTGTCGTGCCCGTGCCAGGTTTGTCATCCGTGAGGCTAGACGTGCT
>JAHWFP010056437.1:0-12900 GCA_023313725.1 Lithobius niger
AGTACCGTGGAGGACTGGTCACTGAAGGCCACCAGTTACTGAAGATTGGGGTGGAGGGGGGGGGTCGTAGGTCAACAGTTTTGCCCGATCCCAGTGTGGAAGCATGGTAGTGGAGGAATAGCAACATACACTTGGGAGTGCTGTGGGGACTGGCCCATAGTCACCAGCTACAAAAGATGAGGGGGTGGGGGGTGGAGGTCGTACGTTATCAATTTGCGCATCAGCCTTACACATTTCATAACCAAGGATTTCAATGCCCATAGGTGTGAGTAAATCCCGTCATGAACAATACCGATTTTGCTGAAAACTTGGTTCGCACACCACAAAAAAAAAACCTAAACCTCGTTTGGAACCATCCAGATATTCTTGATCATATTCTTTAGCATATGTTAATTACTTATTGTAAAATATTCATTATGTGCTCGAAAGAAGATTTATTCACGAAATATCATGGAAAGGGCTTATTAGTAGTTATTCGTAGGAAATAAAAACTAATACTTCGTGAAGACATGCGAAGAACACATGTATAGTCTAGTTTCCAAATTGCAACTTAGGCCTAAAGCATGTTTTGGAGCAGAAGGAGGGTTCCTTAAATGTTTCCATAAGTTTATGATGTGCTAAATCCTTATCTCCTGGATGCCACATTGACACCCTTGGCACCTGTACATCCTGTGCGTGTGTTAGCGATTAGTATATCGAATTTTATCGATGATTTATCAAAAATTAGGCCCTTTTGATAATAATGTCCAGTGCTGTAATGAGTACTGAACAATCCCTGCATCCCACCTTAACCTTTCAAAGTTCTGTAAAGCATATTGATCACGAGAAAATGTGAACATTGGAAAAAATTACTGGCTTATTGAATGTTACCACTTTTGTATCGACATTTTAATTTTTTCCATAATTTACAATTTAAAGCACTCGGGAGACCTTTCTAACTACCTTAAATGGACATAATTAGGCTTGAAATTGGGTGCGATTTTTATCCAACGAGACTAGAAAAGTGTTTTATGTTCAATAAGAATAGTTCCATATTTTTTTATGTACCGTATTGAGAAATTGTGGTTATAAGTTGTAATACTTCCCAACTTCAAAGCAGTTGTAAGACCTATCAAATTAGTTGATTGTTGTAGCAGTTTGCAACAGCGCAATGTCTACTTGCTGGAACCTTTGAACTTCATTGTCGGCCGGCTTAAGCTACGGTTACAGTATCCATGTTGCAGGCAAGGGATAATCGTCTAACTGGAAAATCGCATAATTGGAAGAACGTATAACGGAAAACAGTGTAAATTCGTATAATGGAAGCGTCTAACTGGAAATTCGTATAATGGGAAATCGTCTAATATCCCTGCCTCGCTCTAGCTGCGGCTATTCACATAACATCAGAAACCGCAGTTAGACGTTAATCCAGTTAGACGTTCATCCATTATACAATTATCCATTATAAGATATTCCGTTTTGATGCTTTTCCAGATTTTTTATTTAGGCAAATTTTAGACAATTATCCCATTAGACGATTTTCCAGTTAAACGTTCGTCCGACGCCCCGTCTGTGCTTCTGCGATTCTTGGTTGGAGAGCGTATGCAGTCACGTGACCTACGCAGCCCTCAAGCGGTGAGCGCTAGCATCCATTTTGAGAAGAACACCGCAACTATAGAAGTTACTACGCCCTGCTGTAACAGGTTTTTTTTTTAAACATGACCAAACACCAAATCATCAAAAGTGGTCAGAGCCATTGATGCTGCTTCGGCATTGTTTATGGTGTCTTAACCCAAATCGGTGCAATTACTTACAATGCCTTCTGCATCTTCTGCGGTGTGCTCATGATTTTAGTGAATGTACAACGTATGCAGAAACGACTAATTTTACCCAAACCGAAATTGTGCAAAACTGTACCGGCAAAGAGTTTTTATGGAATAACCTCTAATTTGGCATAAAAGAAATTCTGATATTAACTATGACCCTGTATCCAATCACAGGGACTTGGCATCGCACCTCTTGGGTCACAAGGTTAAGGACTACATATATATATATATATATATATATATAATGAAAGGGGTGAAACCAAACCCACGCCAGAACAAGCCATTTCGTAGAACAATGGGCACCTGAATAGAGCGTTATTATTGAATTTTACGCTTACGCGCTATAACACTCACTGGAACTCACGCTGAACGTCCTTATTGATAACTTGCCTCGCATTCGAAGTTACTATTTGTACCGCTACGTTGTACAGAGTGATCTGTGGAACGTTTTAGCCTCGATTATGGGCTGGAGGTGAAAGCTCCAGCCATTATCCGAAGCCAAGACTGGGATATAGCAATGGCTATAAAGCTTTCTCATATCGTTCTGGGCAACGTAATGGTACAAATAATGACTTAGAAAGTGAGACAAGTTATCAATAAAGATATTTAGCACGAGTTCCAGCGGTTATCAATGCGCTTAAGCATAAAATTTAATGAAACTCAATGTAGGTATGAATTGTTCCACGAAATGGCTTCTAGCGCGGGTTTAGTTCCGCTCCTTTCATTCTAATCAGTGTGGCACGTGATGTGTGATGCCGAGTCCCTATGCACCCAATCGGTTGCTTAAAACACTCACCCGTTTGTGCAAGCGGCAAAAACATCTTCAACTTTGGTGGAATTGAATCCACACTCATCCCATAACTCTGTTTCATAAAACCACAGCAGTAGACGCTGCAACGGTAAGTGACGACCATCGTTTTTTTCTTTACCGCCGAATGTTGCGTAATTCCTGAACATAGCTCGCATCTGTGCGGTTAATAAATTATATTCGGATGAAACCTGAAATGCGTGTCAAATGAAAACTGAAGTGTAACAATAAAGAGATGTGCATTTAAGTTTGTTCTGTTGACACAAATTTTAATCACGACTTTCCCTTTCAGCACAGTCTTCCGACTGAAATTATAATCCTAATAAACGAGGCAAATTATCCCACAAGCAAATTATTTCACAACAGGATTCTCACGAAAAACAGGAACAGGATTCTGTTTTTGAACCGGTATTATGGTAGGTTTTTGCAAACTAAATTGTTATATTATACTCAAAAGATTTAAAATTCGTGGGGTTTATCACCTTATTAAAAAATGGATATATGCAGCATACCAAACCATTCATACCCATATACAGTCTTTGTTAATTAAAAGGCATTTACCAATGCAAAAGTTGAAAAATTGAATTTATTAATCGATTTAAGTTTATTACGTGTTGTAGAAGCATATGATTCTGGGTGTCATATCCTACCTTGCAGCTTACAATACCAGTCAGGGAGAAGTGGTAAATGTACTTTAAAAACCTAGATAATTTATTCATAAATCAATTAAAACCGTTCAAACATGCCAGTGATGACAGCACTTAGAACTCTTTACTTTAAAATGCAAGTTTGTATGCTCGGCTGATTGGAGGGTCAACACAGATTTTAAGTCAATACGAGGCAAGTTTCAAGAAGTCAGCCAATTATCACAAAAACATGTTTAATTATTAAACGGAAAATCACAAGGGCAACTTTTTTTATGTTAACACCTTAATGTCAACTTTAAACAGATTATTTTAGGGCAACCAAGAGCAGACTTTCACTTTAGTTCCATTGCTGTCAAGCCTTGAGAAATGTACTATTTTAGGCCCAGATTTCCTCACCCAAAAAATGCACTCGAGTGCAACAAAAAAAAAACAACAGTTGTTTGGTTGGTAAATACATTTTTGTTACAGCAGCTTTATTCCGTTTTAACCCAACGGAACCCGGGTGCGGTTGACGCTCGCTAGAACCCTTTTTATATTCAGTTTTAAAAATTTTAACAATATCCCCGCACGTTCACAACAACTATTTCTTTGCTGTGAAAGTACTATACCTAATTTTAGCATTGCTGTCTCAGTGATGCTGTTGGTTGCTTGAGACTTGAATTGCCGCCTCAGTTACCCTACCACGCATGCGTGTGCGTGGTCCTCCCTATATAAGCTGGCGGCTACGAGGGCTCGCCATCTCTTTGTCTCAAGCCGCCATGGCGGCTCGTTCTGTTGGTTCCCTTCCTTCCTTCGTCCGTTGTCACTTCGGACTCTGCCGCCGGCTACGGGACTGGTCTTCGTCTGCTCCCCGATTGGCTGGTGAGGATGACTATTGTCTCCATTACTAGATGTCTGGCTGACGCTAGCCCTGCTCGTCTTTCGTCCGTTTTTCCTGCGAACTTTCCACTGTGATGCTCCTGGGTTGCCGTCTTCTATCAAGCTTCCAGTCTGCATCCCATCCCTGGCTTTCGTCTACCTTCTGTTCACCCTCCTGTGCCCTGCTGCCACCATGAAGATTCCAGCTGTGCTGTTCCTGTCTTTCAGCCGTTCCCCTCTTCGACACGCCTGAGTCCTCCCCGGCTCAGACGCTGCCGTCTGAGATCCCGTCACCATGGCTCCCATCACCGCACGCTACATTCTTCGGCCCGTCTCTGGTCTGCCCATAGCCGGGACGTCGCCATCGAGTCTGAGTTGTTGCTCAGGCCTCTCGCCTCTCCCGCCACGACATTGAAGCTCCACTTCTCACCAGTCCAGCCATGGAAGCAGTTGTGAACTGGGTCATCTATCGACGTACCCTGCCTCCGGTTTTTCGTCTGCCTCACTGATGCCGTAGCTGTCCCGTACTATGTTGGAGATCTTGCAAGCTCCTGTCTCTCGTCCATCTTGGATTTGGTCTGCCGATTTCACAAGGAAGGCCAACAGAGTCTGAAATTCTTGCCCCACTCAATCGTCTACGCCTTACCCAGATGTTGCCGCTCTGCACCATGCTGAAAGTCGGCCAAGCCTGCATCCCTCGCTCCTTATGCTCGTTCGTCTTTCACCCGCCCTCTTCGGGTGTTTCCACCCGCACCATGATAAAGGTCTACCGAACCAGAATTCCTCGCTCCAAGCAACACGTCTTTCACCCACCCCGCCCAGGAGTTGCCGTTTTGAGCCTTGACGAAGATCTGCCGAGCCTGCGTTCCTCGCTCTACGCACTCATTCGTCTTTCACCCGACTTGTTCGGGCGTTTTCATCCTGCACCGTGATGAAGGTCTACCAAACCAGCGTTCCTCGCTCCAAGCAACTCGTCTTTCACCCGCCTTCCCAGGAATTGCCGTTCACACTATGGAGAAGGTCTGCCGAGCCACCGCTCCTCGCTCTACGCACTCACCCGTCTTTTGCCCGCCTCGCCCGAGTGTTGCCGCTCTGCACTACGGAGAAGACCGGCCAAGCCGTCGTTCCCTGCTCCACGCACTCACTCGTCTTTCAACCGCCTTGCGTCTTTCGCCCGGCTTGCTCGGGTATCGCCGTTTTTACACTGTGGAGAAGATCTACCAAGCCATTATTCTTCGCACCACGCACTCACTCGTATTTCGCCCGTTTTTCTCGGGTGTTGCGTTTTACACTATGGAGAAGATCTGCTAAGCTACCGTTCCTCGCTCTACGCACTCACTCGTCTTTCGTCCAGGTGTTGCTGCCCTCCACCATGATGCAGGGCAACCAAGCACTGCACCCCCTGCTCTGCCTGCTCCTTTGTCTTTCGTCCGCCTTGCTGTTGTGCCGTGTCCTGCACCAAGATGGGGAACAACCAGGCCCTGCAACCCTCACCCCATCTACTCAGCTTTCGTCTGCGCCTCTGCCAGTTGAATCAGGCCCTTCACCATCACCCATCTTTCGTCCGGCCATAGCTGGATTGCCTTCTAGTCCGGACAACAGCCATCAACCGTGACACCAAGAAACCCCTACAACAGACATTGACGGCTTCTCGCTCGTCAGTCCGCAACCTTCCTCCGGACTTATCCGTCTCCTCCCAGATAGATTGAAGCTCTCCGCAACAAGCCCGGAGCTCCGTCCAAGAATCGGCCGAAAGATGCGAGCACGACCGCACGCTGGACGGGTCCATCTCTTTCTACAGCCGTGCCCTCCGCAAACGAGGACCACCGTCTCCTTCAGCCCCCCCGTAGTAGCGCAAGCCAACTTCTCCCCCCTCGTCCGAAAATATCCCACCCGGCCATCCTCTCTGGTCATGGAGACCATTTCTGACCTCGACATCCTCCCAGGGACTACCGTCTAAATTCCCGCCACTCCTCTCTCTCTGGGTCAACAATCTGAAGACTTTAAAGACTCACCCTGTCAGGAATCCATTACTCCATCCATAGTGACCCTCTCTCCAGCGGAATCCACAACATCGCAAAAGGCGTTGGTCGCCCCTCCGGATAAACAGGTTTCACCTTTATACGGCCTCGACTATGACAGGCAGTCGAAGTGGACCATGAAAGAATTTTCATAAATTTACGACACAAGCTGCGTCTTAATGTACGTGCCCGGGAACAATACAAACGGAACTCTAAGAAGGTTAAACCATACCTCTTACATCTTCAAGATGTAATCTTCAACCAGCACTCCCAAATTTCCTTGCTTTCCTTGCTCACTGCCGAAAACAACAAGCTGAAGTCCGAAATCGCCACCCAACTAAACAGCTAATGGATAATGTCTTGGCAGATGCTCTTCACAACAAACCTGCCACCATCACATCCCCACCGTTCATTCTTCACCTTGGGTTCTCCAACCAATTGACGAACTACGCAAGTGTGCCCCGTGCTACCCTCGTTTTTCCAATTTCCTGCACCCAGCACGTATTTCCGCCCCAATGGACCCAAGACTTAAATCGGACCTCCCATGTCATCCAGTGGTATACCACGACAACAGCATCATTAATCCCGAAACCAGCCCGTCTGGAATACTCAATCTACGTCAATCTCACATTTCCAAAGCATGGGACTCGATCGCTGCTACAACTCTCTCTCATGACTTACAGGCATATTCTTTATGGCAGTTTGACACTGCCCCAAACTCTCTCCCCTGCTCCCAAACATGTTCCCACTTTCCTCATCTCCCACGACTGATATTCCGTGCTCCCCTTGCAGAGCTAAGGCTCGCCACTAGTGTTTGGGGTTACGCTCCCACCCATTTTCTCCCTAAGCACGAATTCGGACCCTGGCCGACATCTAAGCTACATTCTCCACTTTCGATCCAAATATAAAAAAAAAAAAACATAAATAATATGACAACTGGATCCTTATTTTTTTCTTAACTAAAAAAAACAAAATATTACATAAATCTATATATACTCACTCCAAATGTGAATCTCCTACAAAATCACCACAAAATCAAAACCCGTTCCAACTTTTCGGATCAACAACAAGGAAAATCTGAACCCCGTTCCTGCATCTCCTCCATCTCACACTGAAGGGCTCCCACTAAGTCTGCCAGATTTCCGTTCGTCATTTCACAACAGCTAAAATGATCGCCACCATGCCTTCTCCCCATTCATACTGGAGAGGCCACGCTGGAACCCACCACAATTGCCCGATGTAGCCACCGGAAAAGCACCTCGCCTCACTGGAGTTTCCTCATCACCAAAGGTAATAATCACCTCCTTCCTTTTATACACTTCTTCCATTAAAAAAAACTTAATAACCCTGGAAGGCTAGTTCTTTTCAAGCCCCCCCCCCCCCTCAGGGGCTCCATTGTGCACGAACTTCAGGTGATTCCGCCTCAGAACCCCAGGGAACTCAGTCAAAAGGTGCCCGCCACCTAATTTGACGAGGTCTGCTTGGCAATGCTAATATTACCAGGTATAGTACTTTCACAGCAAAGAAAGAACATTTTGACGGCCCCCACCCAAGCCGGCTAAAATTAGTTTCTTTTGCTGTAGAAAGTACAATACCTTAGACCCTCCCTGCCTCCCCTCACGAGTCACCTTTGACTACAACGTGAGACAAAGAGATGGCGAGCCCTCGTAGCCACCAGCTTATATAGGGAGGACCACGCACACGCATGCGTGGTAGGGTAACTGAGGCGCCAATTCAAGTCGCAAGCAACCAACAGCATCACTGAGACAGCAATGCTAAAATTGCCAGGTATAGTACTTTCTACAGCAAAAGAAACCATTTTTAGCCGGCTTGGCTGGGGGCCGGCAAAATGTTCTTTTTTGTTTGGAAGGGCTACAATTTGTTCCTTCCACCAAATGTTTGTCTACCATAACACAATGTTGAAGTTGGGTAGCCATTACGTATGGTTTTAGCCATCACGATTTGTTGCGGTTATTTAAAATTAGAGCCCCCGCACACTGGGTGGCCAGGTCGTGTGGCCAGTCGTCGCGGCCAAAAAAACACGGCAATGCGCCGTGTGAGCACGTCCATTTTTCATTGATAATTTTCAATGACGTGGTGAAAAATGAACATGGAGCAGGCCGTGGCGGCCAAGTGCGTGGTGCTACATATATTGTAAGCATTCTCGTTGGCCACAGCAACCTGGTGGCGTGGCTTGGTTTCTTAGTGTGCGGGGGCTCTTAAGATGGCCATAACAAAGTTACAGGTGACTGTAGCGAATTTCATGTTGTGATAACCAAACGGTGAGTGCAAAGCTACGACGCTGGTATAACTTTACCGTACGTACTTAATTACTGCGACTTAAATTAAATGGATTAATGAATTTGATCTTACTAAATAATCAATTGTTACAAATTATCTCAAAAGTTGCGATGCATTTGTAACATTACACCCCATAAATAATTTTAAAAGGTACACAATCGAAGACAAAACACATTTCGAAAATTGACTTAAAGCAAACGAGTAAAGGATATAAAGCTATGCATTTTTTAGCACACATGTTAGGACAACGGTATTGGACAACTGTGAGGTTAAGTAATAAAGATCCGTGAGAAATAGGCGGTTAACAGGCGATAATTGCTGGTTTGCGAGAAAGGGGCAGTCCAATGTCGAGAGGTATGGGAAATCTAACGAGCACGTAGTGAGAGTGATTTCCCCCTCCCTCCCCCCTTTTCTCTGAGACATTGTACTCCGTTTCGAGCAAATGAGCTATTATCACCGGTTAGCCACATATTTCTCACGGATATGTGCTTTAATGGGAAAGTGTGACGTCAAGCTAACATATCGACTTATTTGAGTTTAAAAAAATGTTTATTTGTCGTAGTTATTAAATTTTCTTCCCATTTTGTTGGCAGTTTTATTGAAATTAAGAATTTGCACATAAGAGTGAAGTAAGTTCTATACAGAAACTTCCTGTTAACATGTGGTATTGCTCCGAGAATTTTTGTTTTCTTTCCGCAAAACGAGGACCATGGTCGACTTACACTGAAAAGACCCCGGCAAATCGAAAGCGAAACCGAATCACACTGAGAATTTCCCTGACCGAAATTTGCTTACTTGATCGTGTACTAAATTCGCCCAATCACAACCGACTTAGTGATAATCACGCAGTAGCTTTCAAAAGCTACTGCGTGATCATCATAGGTAATATCCCAAGAGCTAAGGAAATTATCGATAATTTTTTTCAACTTGAGTGTTTTGGCCCCTATAAACTCACGAGTGCTATTTAGGCTATTTAAATTATCTGCCAATAAATAGCACGAGTGAGTTTAATGGGCTAAAATACGTCATATTTCAGTATTCAGCACTCTAAATTTCGTATGGAACATTTAAAATTTTTATAAAAGTCGCGCTGCCGTCCAAATATCGGCGCGCCGATTGGCACTACGGCCGCCAGGAATAAAATTGATATTCGCCGCCACTAAAGATTTTTTCATTGGCGCATACATCCAAACTTTTAATTTAAGCAATTCCGTAATAATAAATTAATAAATGCAGTACATAATTTTATTTTTCTAAAATTGCAAGAGTAAATAAAAAAAACAATCAAATACGGACTGTGGTGGAGCGTAATAAATTTCAAAACTGTGTTCAGAATTTGTTGGTAGGTTACGTTGACGTTAGGCCTAACGATACAGGCGGATTAACGGATTTCGCCTCTGGTTTCGCTACCGGCTTCTACGTGTGATTGCAGGCGTTGCTAGGTTACGCAAATGAACGACACCGTGCGTATTTCGAAAGAAAGGCCTTCCGGACTGTTACTGGTAGGAAAATACTTACTTTTATTTGAAATGAATTCAACAAACGTGTCGTAACATGTCAATTGTGTAACGTTCGTAGCGAGTGACTACCGAAAGCGTATCAATTTCAGAAAGCGCTCGCCATGTTTTGCACGGTTTTGCATTACACTGCGTCGACCAATGAAAGCTACAGGATATTGCCTTACTGATTTAGTTTTAAATTTAGCCAATGAACATCGACTTACAGTGATAATCACGCAGTAGCTTTTGAAAGTCGGTTGTGATTGGGCGAATTTAGGGAAATTCAGGGAAATTCTCACTGTAATCGATGTTGATTGGCTAAATTTAAAACTAAATCAGTTAGGCAATATCCTGCAGCTTTCATTGGTCGACGCAGCGTAATGCTAAACCGTGCAAAACATGGCGAGCGCTTTCTGAAGTTGATACGCTTTTGGCAGTCACTCGCTTCAAACGTTACACAGACACGTTACGATACGTTTGTTGAATTCATTTCAAATAAAAGTATGTATTTTCCTACCACTAACAGTCCGGAAGACCTTTCTTTCGAAATACGCACTGTGTCGTTCATTTCCGTAACCTGGCAACGCCTGCAATCACACGTAGAAGCCGGTGGCGAAACCCGTTAATCCGCCTGTGTCGTTAGGCCTAACGTCAACGTAACGTAGCAACAAATTCTGAACACCGTTTTGACATTTATTACGCTCCACTACAGTCCGTATTTGATTGTTTTTTTTTATTTACTCTTGCAATTTTAGAAAAAAAAAAATTACGTACTGCATTTATTAATTTATTATTACGGAATTCTTTAAAGTAAAAAGTTTGGAGGTGTGCGCCAATGAAAAATTCTTCAGCGAAGGCGAATATCAATTTTATTCCTGGCGGCCATAGTGCCAATCGGCGCGCCGATATTTTAACGGCAGCGCGACTTTTATAAAATTTTTAAATGTTGCATACGAAATTTAGAGTGCTGAATACTGAAATATGACGTGAAATTCTCTAACTAAATACCCCCGCGAGCTATTGGAAATTATCAAATTTTTTTCAACACTCGTGTTTTGGCCCATTAAACTCACTCGTGCTAATTATTGGCAGATAATTTCTGCCAAAAATAAATAAATGTCTGCCTAAATAGCACTCGTGAGTTTATAGGGGCCAAAACACTCGAGTTGAAAAAAAATTATCGATAATTTCCTTAGCTCTTGGGAAATTACGTTTGATAATTCCCCTGCAAATCGAAAGTGAAACCCTAAAACAAAATCACTTCGGAGAATCGTTTTGCGGAAAGAAAAACAACAATTCTCTAACCGAATTCCACTCGTGCTATGAAATTTATAATGTGTGTGTTTTAGCACTCAAATCCATTCCAACAAATTTAAATCTGGAAAGGAGTTTCGTGCTAAAACACACAAATTATCGATTTCATGGAAGCACTCGTGGTATTATAGCCGAAAAGACTTAGGTTACCTCTGTCCGCATTGTATAATTTTTCCAGCTTCAGAGACGGCCGCTTTTTTTTTTATTTTATTTTGGGTATTTAAATAGGTGTGTAAAACATGCTACAAGTTTTGGTTATAATTTAATTTTAGATACATTTTGAAGTGCCAGTAGCCCAATTTCCGCAGCGATATGACCTGTTTTTGACTATCTTAATTGTGGGAGTCAATGTTTCACCATTTTTTTTTAACGTGCAGGTACGAAAAATAGAGCCAGTCCCAAATATGCCCGTTTACTTTGGTTTTGCTTTCGGGTGCATGGGTTGAATTTTTATCGTGTGTTACGACTAGTTCCGTCATTGTTGACGTCTCGTGGCGGAGCGTAGAAAGTATTGGGTTATCAAATACTTTGCGACTGTTACTACCCGCTGGTCAAGTGTGTTCGTACAAATCGCGGGTTTTCTTGACAATCGAAATGAATAAATACAATTTTATTGTTATTTCACGCAGCTTTACGATTTCATGTAAATCGTCCATAACTATAGAAACATGGCTATGTTTGCATTATACTGTTTTAGGTTTTGGTTGGCCATTCCCGCAGATTTTCGGAAAATGGATTGATCATGCCTGGTAAAATTTCTCTTCGAGCAGACCTTATCGCTCACTTCATCGTTTTCGTGACGTGAAAAACTTCTGAATTCACAAGCTAGGGAGATTGGAATGTCTTCAAATACATCACGGGCGGCCCACTACTCAACACGGATGCTGAAACAATTACAAATTCTAAAGCCCAACATTGCTAAGAGAACGGTAAGACGCATCTTGTCAGCAGCAAAAGCCAAACCGATAGCCAAACCGATACCCAAACCGCAGGGTTAAGGCCTCTCCAGACAGAAGACAATTTCGTGCGAAGCTATGTGTTACTACGTGCGTACAAGGTCAATACTGCTGCAATCGTGTGGTTAGTGTATGCTTACGGACTAATTAATAAACAAAAACGGAACGTTAAATGTTAAGAGTAAGGGTCTAACAGTCAAAACCTAGAAGGAACACGGACAAGCTTTGACAGTAAGGCCTAGGTGTAAAATTTTGTCAGTAAGAGGGTGGTAAGCATTAGACCCTTACTACCCGGTGGTTAGCTTAATGACTTAGTAAGCTAATTTTGTAAATCTAACTTTGTAAACATCTAGCCTATTCGGACACTGTGTGTATGAACCGTTTTTTTTTTTTTGTTCTTGGAATATCTTTAAAGAATTTTAAGAACACAATTTTCTTGTGAAGTTTGGCATTTGACTTTTGATGGTAGAATTTCTGATTATCTTTGTACGAATTTAATACATTTAAAATAATTGATGACAACCAATAATGCTCTCTGCTGCGAAGATGTTGTCATGCTACCAAACCGAAAAAAAAAAGATTTTCTACGTAAAGCAAAGCAGAAAACGCACAACCCACTAACATTGGACTTTCCTGATGACTTAGTAAACGAATTTTGTAAATCCAACTTTGTAAATATAAGAGATGGCAC
>JAHWFP010056458.1:0-34606 GCA_023313725.1 Lithobius niger
GGGTGGGGTCGTGATCGTGAAGAGCCCAGTCGTCTAGGTATGCGCTGGCCTGGATTTGATTTTGATGTAGGTGGCTGGAAATTAGTTTTAAAACCATGGTGAAGATTCTTGGTGCAGCGTTCAAGCCAAAGGGTAGACAGCGGAATTCGAAGACCTGGTCGTTGTAGATGAAGCGGAAGTATTTTGTCGAGGATGGGTGGAGAGGTATGTGCAGGTAAGCATCCTATAGGTATAAGGAGACAGTCCAGTCATGTTGTCTGAAGGATTGGCGGATGGTTTCTAGTGTTGCCATTTTAAAATGTGGATTGTCGATGAATTGGTTCAGTGGTTTCATGTTGAAAATGAGCTGTACGCCTCCTGTTTTCTTTGGCCGGGTGAAGATGGTGCTGTAGAAGCCCGGTCCCGGGTTGTGGCATAGGATGATTGCTCCTTTCGCGACAAGGAGATTGATTTAAGGCTGAAAGGGGAGCGGAGATCGGGGACGTGAAGCACCGTGGAGGGGAATTTGCAAGTGGAGGGGGCGAAAGGAATGTTGGACGAAAGCCTTTTTTGATTATTGAAATGATTTCGGAATTGTAGGTTATTTTCTTCCATGCCGAGTAGAACTGGCGGAGTCTTGTGTCGACCGGGATGCAGGAGAGTTTGACGTAGTCAGAGTTTCCGTTGGGAACTGTAGCCGCCGGGAGATGAGTGACTGCTGCGGCGGTCGAGAGTTGTGGTCCGCTTCTATTGTGTTCTTTGGTTGTTGCAGGGGCGTCCGCGTTGGTCAGGACGAAAGGGCTGGTTCTTCTGGTTGTTTGGGTAGCCTTTCCGTGGTGACCTTGAAGTGTTGGATAGTTTGTTCCAATCTTCTGATGGAGTCTGGTATTTGGACTTGTTGGTGCGAAAGGATGATTTGTCTTGCCGGAAGGGCTTGGGTTTCGTGATATGTCTAGGTGGGGTGCTAGGGATGGGATCAGACCCCGGAAGAGTGTCCGACTCGTGAAGCGGTTGGTTCCGGAGACGGTGCCTGGTTGACTCGTTTAAATTGTTGGCTGTTTTGAGGGCTGCTTCACTTAACAGAAACGTTGTTAAATAAGACTCGAGTTGCCCAGTTGAGTGAATGATATGTGGCGAAGCACGCTTTCCGAAAGAGCTGTGTGGTGAGGGATGAAAGGTTGCGTATCTCTTCTGGGCTGGTGTCCTCGGTAAGCTTTTCGTATAAAGCGTTGACTGCTGTGTTAAATACGTCAGCCTGTGAGGCGGCGCGAAGGCTTATGCGTAGGCACTTGTCGTTGTCGAAAAGGACGGAAGAGGGTACCTCGATGCGTATCGGAATGGAAAGCGCAGAGCCGAAGTGCAGCTTGACTTTGCTGCAGAGGAATTCACACTCCGGGTAAGTGTCGAAATTTTTGGGTTTGTCGAGCCATCGCCAAAGATCCGGAAGAAACTTGTTTCGCGGCCGGAGCGTGGTGCAGGTGGTTCTGTGTCAAGTTGTATAGGTTCACATTTGCGCACCAGGAAGCCGCCGTTCCGGCGGAAGCAGGTGAGAAGCGTTGTTGACTGTCCCAAAAGGTTGCGTGGTTTGGCATCTTTGTCGCGAAGGGCAAATCCGAAACCTGTCTTGAGACCACGGTTGATGACTGGAGTGTCAGCAGACTGTGATGGTTTATACAGAAAGCAGTCAGGAACCGTTTCTTCTACTGTCTTGAGTAGAGAAGCAAAGAGAATAGTAGGGTCTTCCGGGTTCTCATCGGTTAACTGGATATGGTTGGCGGGAGTGGATGGAGTCGCGACCTCTTTTGTCGTGAAAGCAGGAGTAGCGAAAGCAGGTGTAGCAACGGCTGGGGGGGGGTGCAAGTTCTACGTTGCTTGGCACTAGGTGGAGGGACGGGCGACTGGCTTTTCCGGCTGTCGTGGCTTTCCCTTGAAGCGATCCATTCGCGAGTATCAGCTCTTTTCGCCGATGAGGAGCAAGAGGGGGGGCGGCACAGGATGTGATCTTGCGTGCTGGCTGAAAACTGAGTCGACTAGGACGTGAGCCTCGCTGCGAGTCACGGCGAGACGACTTCGATGAAAGGTCGATGGGGGAGTTAGCGCTGGAGATTTCCCGGAGAGACGAGGCGTCTCGTAGCTTCCTTTTTGCTTCCCGGACGAGCATCTTGGCTTGTCGGAGGTCTTCCTCGAGGGCTGCGAGCTCAGGCGGCGGTGGGGTGCGTTGTCCGTCTTGGAGCGGCGAATCGTCCTCTTCATTCGCTACATAACCGTCCCTGTCATGACCGGTCGGCCAGTGGTCGCGAAGGGAAGGCGGAATGGGCAGCAGAATCTTCGGTCGTAGCCATGCTATTGTCGCGAAAGCGAAAGTCCAAATTCCAGAGATCGACGTGGTGCGAAGAACCTCGTGGAGGAAAAGGAATGCCGACATCGGCCATGATGCCGCTTTATGTAGAGGAGGACTGTGTCGCGCAGGCGCAGTGGGAGCATGCAAGCAGGCAGATAACGCAACCGAAAAACCTCCAGGGAACTTTCCATCGAGGACAATGTAATGCTAAAATTATCAGGTTAATATGTTTTGGCAAATAAGAAACTTTTTTTTTGGGGGGGGGGATTTGCTAATCTAATAGGCTACCATTCAAGTTCTGTAGGCCTATTCGGTTTAAATCCTACTGCAGTGAACAGATGGTTGTCTTTATTTTGGCAGACTTAACAACATCCTAGGTTACATGGCTACGGAAATGAGTGAAATCTAAAAATCTAAATTTAGTCATTACTTACCCATTACTGTAATTATAGCGCCTTGCTTGCCGTTATTTTGTAGGATATTACCCTTGATATTATGTAGAACAGCTCACCAACACTCGCGAAAAGATAATTTTGTTACGTTAATGTCCTGGTGTTGTTTTTAGTGTTATTAATTATTATTACAGCCTAAGTTAGTTAAGGGCAGTTGCCTTTGTCCGATTTTCACCAGGCAGGGTAGTTTCAAAAGGGAACGATGTTTATAGAGCAGAGTTGGTGAACCCTTTTACATACCTTTTTTTGGTACAGTTACTCTTGAAATCAGGCACATCCAGCATCGTACGCATAATGCAGCATGGTTATAATGAACCGCTTTAACTCCCCCGAACCCCACCCGCTGAATAGTTTAGTTTTTAAAGATCAGTGGTTCTGCGACTTTTTGTTTTTCATTACACCCATTAGAAAAAACTTGGGTAGGGGGGGGGGTGGGGAAGATAAATTTATCAACAACGGGGCAAAAAAAAAGGTTTGATATGGCTTGCAGCATTCCCTTTCAACAAAATGCAGAAGTGCACGCCCCCCCCCCCCAAAAAAAAAAACACGTTACTAGGCATATGATACAGTACTGTGTACAGGTACAATAAACGATGCCTAAGTCCCTGGTTGCTATGCAGGTGTTTGTTTATTTATTTACAGGGCCAATAATTATCGAACTGTGCACACGTAACTTGTTGTGAATTGTACGGTAATTCATCGTGCGTGCACTGTTATCATGACATATGTATTTATTTACCACCCACATAACGCAGCCTACATAATATCCGGGATAATGTCGACAAAAGCAACTTGGTACAGGAAAAAAAATAGCTTTGTTAATTATTGCCGTTGCCTCTTTTGACCAACGTTTCGTATTTCAATAACTATCAATATTTTTTGGGCAAAACCATTCACCAAAATCGTACCTTGAACGAAACACTGACTTACCTCCGTCGATCGAAGTCCAAATTGAACATCATTACTGGATCGTCAGTCTCACTCTCAGTGGGCTGCGTTGATTGCTTGAACCTTTGTTGAAGCCTTGGAGAATAAGCCGGCTGTTACAATGCTGTCCAGCGTTTCAGACATAGGCGTGGCACGTTGGCGAGACGGTTAGTTCCAACCATGTTTTAGAATGTTTGTCATTGATGCAGTTCCGAGTCATTGAAGCCCAAAGAAGAATGATAAATGGTCGCTCCATCTTTGATTGATGCCGACGGAGTCTTCGTTTGCTTTTTTGACGCTCGTCACCATGCTGATGATGATGCTTTTTTGGTTTAAAAGTAAATGGTCTCACAGTTGCATCGTAAACGTTTCCCCGTAACACTGTTTGACCAAATGTGCAGGTATGACAACGCAACCGACCGTTGCCGACGTGATCTCTTGTGTAATCTAGTTAGGCAATGAACTGAACACTGAACAGCGTCCGACGCCATCTTGACGCAACAAGCGAGCATAAGAGGGGCAAGGAGAAAACAAAACAGATTAGCATAACAACTAGAATTTCTATTCCGATTTTAAAAATTTAAAAGATAAGACTTTTTTCATTTCAATAAAAAAATAAAAATTATGGGCAATGTAACAGCTGGTGCAATTTGTTTTGAATTTATTTCGTGAATCGAGTGTTTCACCAAGTGGCCATGAAGAATTTGGTGGCGTCGGACACATTTTGTTTCACGTTGCCGCCGCCAGATGTCAGGACCGTTAACGACAGTTGGTTCAGGGTCAATAAATAAGTTGTATACCCCCTCTTATATTTATGCTACCCCTGCTACAATTAAGTTAGTTCTAACTTCCGAAAATTAGGTTGATTTATGGCCATTTGGGGAAAAAACCGTCGCAGAAATATTGCTCTTTAAGAGCATACAAAATTGCAAGAATGCATGCTTGTTATTAAGCCCGAATTAAATTGAATATTTCCGTAAGGCTACCCAAACGCTAAATTAAGTGTTCCCCCTTTACTAAACCATACCCAAACTCTAAAGCAGCATTTTGGGCCAAACTAAGCCTTGAATAAAGAAAACGTGTGAAGTAAAGCTGGTTTTATTTTACCCCATTAGTCCAAAATGCCAAAAATCCAAAATAGGCCTAAAAATAGGCTTTACGCCAAAAACCCTAAAAACGGATCTCCAAGACCCTTCTGCATATGCCTACCAAATTTCAGCAATATCGAAGAATGTTAGGCTTAACTAGTGGTAAAGGCCTAACTAAACAATGGAACTTAAGGCCCAGGCTTAGCCATTGCTCGGCTTACCCACATTTCACCTTAAGGTCCAAAAACAAAAACAATACCGACGGAACTTAAGGCCTGGGCTTAGCCCTCGTTGGCTTACCCACGTTTTACCTTAAGGCTCTACTCTGTTACCTGAAAAGGTCCAAAAACAAAATAAAAACAGGGCCTAATTAACGCCACCAAAAGAGAACCCTAACTTGGGCCTAACCAAATTCACAAGCAAAAATCGAAAGTGACCAGCCTTGCTCTCGAGAAGAGAAAACCCAACGGGAACATGCCGGAAAAAGCCTTCCCGAAAAAGCATCCCGGGTTTCGGCACCATGACGAAAAATAGCAAACTGTGGGAGAGCTAAAGCAAAATTAGACTGAACATATTCTTCTAAGGGAAGCTGGGGAACTTTGGGGTCAAGTTAGGGTAAAGAGGCTTGTTTAGGTTGGGGGAAAAAGCCTAACCACAATTGGGCCTACAGGCCTGAAAGCCAAAAAGGAGACCTAGCAGGGGTTGAAGAGGACCAGCCGAAGGCTTTCTGATTTTACCAAGCTGGCCCCTTGCTTAAATACCTTTTGGTAACCCTTGACAACCGCGAAATAGCAAGGGTATTATGGAAAATGGAAGCTTCTAGAAGGTTCTAGAGGCAGGAACCGGAAATTAAATCACAAGGCATAGGTAATGTCCACCTATGTAAGAATAGACACACAAGACTAAGATTGGCCATTGGCCCCAGCAATCATGCAAGTACAAGATTTGCGACAGACCCGCTGCTGTCGGTTAAAAAGGAAAGAAATAGGCCACTGCATGAAATTACTGTTAAACCCACACAATGCTAATTTTAAAAATAACTTCTCGTTAACAATCGAATCGAAAGCCTTCATGAAGTCGAAGACAATGTTGACTGGCTTACGCTCATCCACAGCCCTAGTCCAATGATCCATACAATGTAGGCGTGGCAGAGTAGTACTCCTACCTGGAACAAAATCATACGGGTCGGAATTAAAATATCATTTTCATTAAGATACTTGAACATGTGGTCGCGAATTAGTTGCTCATGCTCAAGTACCTTGCACAGAACACAAATGAGAGATATCGGTCTGTAATTTTTCGGATTTGCAGAATCATCCTTTTTATATACTGGAATAACCTTAGCCGTTTTCCAAAGATCCGGAATACTGTTAGTGCACAAGGATCGTTTGAGGATCATGGTTAATGGAAGGAAAAGTTCATTTTTTAAATTCCTTGTAGAAGTGTGAACAGAAACTATCCGGTCCGAGGGCAAAACTATTCCTGAGAGATCCAAGGACCCTGTAGACTAATGACGAAGTAAGCCAGACATTTGCGCAAAGAGGGACATTATCGTTGACTGTAACTCCAATGGGAACAGTCTTAATGGGAACAGCCCATTATCTTTTACAATGTTACTGGCAAACCCTAAATTGAAGGCGTTACCCTTCTCCAAGTCTGATAAAAAGACTCTAGAATCCATCTTTAAGGGGGGAATGGACCTTTTTGCACTTGTTTGCAGTCTAACATGGTTATAGAATGTATTAAGTGAACCATTGTTGAGAATTCTTATTCACGCTCAATCTCAAGATTTAATGTGCAGTTAGCCATTTCCTTCTTTATTTGGATTTAATAATAATAATAACTTTACCATGGTTCAGTGGAAGGTTTCCAGAAGGGAGGTGAACCGCTGACACCGGAACCTGATCAGAGATGCTGTTAATTATGGCCCATATAAAATGATAAACTAATTTGGTCTTTTGAGGAAGGCGTGTAGAGACTGCCCATCCAACATCCTGCGGAACCCAGATTCTGTGCTCATGCATACCGTTTCCGTACTAAGGGAATTCCAAATAGAGATGACCCGAATGGAAAAGAAATTTTTTCGGCAGTCAAGATGAAAACCCGGAAGTGCCAGTTTATAGGGATGTCCCCTTGTGCAGTGGTGACTGGGTGCCAGGTCGAAAAAAGGTAAGTCAACAGAGATAAGTCCCCTCAGAATCTTAAATGTAAGAAGAAGATCAAATTTAATCCTACGCAGTTCTAATAATTCCAGGCCCGTTCTCGAAAGGCGCTCGATATGGTTTATATCGCGAAGACCTGGCAAACCTTTTGTGAAGTTGCGCTGTACCGACTCAATTAGAACAATATCCTTCGCAAGGTATGGGGACCAGACTGGTGTTGCATATTCCAACAATGGACGCACGAATACTTTAAACGCCCAGACTCGCGTTTTTAAGTTGCCGGATGTAAAGCATTTATTTACTACTGCCATTCGTCTGAATGCCAATGCGCTAATCTTTTGGCAGTGTAAAGAAGATTTAAGGTTTGGAGAGAACCAAATTCCCAGATCTCTTACTTCATTTGCAGAAGGCAAGACTTCGTTTCTGAGAGTGTATTCATGACATGAGCTTCCACTACCCACATGAAAGGAGTGGCATTTATTTACCGAAAGTGGGAGCTGCCAAGCCTCAGACCACTTCTCCACATTTAGTATTTCAGCACAAAGATCCAGAGAACAAGCGGAATGAATGTTCTCCGTGTCTACCTTAAGGTCATCAGCGAATTTGAAGCCAAAAGTATTACCGTTTGCAAAAGTTAAGTCATTTAAATAAATAACGAAAAGGAGTGGGCCGAGCACCGACACCTGGGTGACCCCACAAGTTACCATTTGACTTGATGAGAGTGTTTTTTCAATAATCACTCTTTGCGACCTATTACGTACAAAAGCAAAGAGCATGCCCAGAGATCACCACCAATACCACAACTCCTCACCTTAAGAAGGAGTTTCCGATGAACGACGGATTCGAAAGTCTTTTTAAAATCGAAGTAAACTGTGTCACAGTCCACCCCTATGTCCAAGGCAGATGTCCAACGATCCAGGACAGACAGCAGCTGATGCACTGCAGACCTGCCAGGTAGGAAACCAAATTGGTCCTGGCCAAAGAGGAAAAATTTTTCAGTGTGCAACAGAATTGTGTCTCGGACAATAGTCTCCATAATTCTGCATATTGCACAAGTCAAAGCAATGGGTCTATAATTTAAAGGGTCTGAGTGGGAACCCTTTTTAAACACAGGAACTACATATGCTGTGCTCCAGATATCAGGAAGCTTTCCCTGTTTAAATGATAAGCTAAACAATTTTGCAAGGGGATAGCAAATTTCCGGCCCAATTTGTTTGAGAAGGAAGGCAGGCAGTCCATCCGGCCCACACGAAAAACTTGGTTTCAGCCTATTTATTGCTTGAAGAACATTAAACTCCGTAAAAACTACCTCATTGCAGGACTCAAAATATCCCTGGATCTGTGGTATAGGTTAGCTTTTATTTCCATCGTCAACAATCCTGTTCCAATGCAAAAATAGAACTAAGGATATCAGCTTTAGAAAAGTTGTCCGTTAGATAGGAATTTTCACGCCTGAAAGGTGGCAAGGTACGAGACGTTTTAGTCTTTTAGCGATAAAATCTAAAAAAGTGCAGCAGGATTTCCCGCACGTATTGTATTTTCCTCCTGTTTTTGATGCCAGGTTTCTACAGAATCGGAGTACAATTACGTTGACCATTGTATGCAGCGAGATTTAGTGGAGTACAGTTTTCGCGGTATTTTCTCCACAATTTCAGTTTCTTTCGTCCCATTTTAATGAGATGGTATGGGAGATAGTCGTGCTTTATATTGAATTTTTGTCGCGTAGTTTCCCTACAAAAATTTATATGACCTGTTATGATACCGAGGAAAGTGGCCCACGCTTGGTCAATACCTTTTTATGGGCTCCAAATATAAAATTGTCCCAATTCACTTCAGTGAGTGATGCTTTAAGAGCAGCAAGGTCAAGCTTGCCAAGGACCGTTTTCGCACACAGAGACTTAATAATAATAATAATAATAATAGGTTCGTTGCAAACACAACCGGAATGGCAAGGACCTGGTGGTCACTGACTGCCATCCGAAGTTAAAAATTACAAAAGTTGAACAGTTTAAAAGTTTAAAACAAATACGATGGCTCGGCTACAGAGGATGGGTTGATGGTATTGGGTTAGGGTCACGAATGCCTTACCACCAAGGTTAGACCTACCAGGGACACATTCATCCCCGATGGCATCGCCAAACGTGAGGGACAAATGAGGGGAAAGGCCGGGTATGTTTAAAAAATAAAAAAATAAATAAATGCATCGTAGCTTACAGCTTGGCCAAAACCAATTGTCAATCCTAATACGATAATAAAAGTAATAAAATTTAATTACATTTCCGGTCAAGGAGATATTTACCCGGAAGAACACGACACAATGATCACTATTTCCAAAGTGTTCTCCCACCCGAAGATCGAAGATCAACCTATCCTCACGTGTGAAGATGAGATCGAGTATATTTTCTCCTCTGGTCGGGTCCTCCACAAGTTGTCTTAAACCAAGTGGTGCAAATTCCTCCAAAAACAGGCGAGGGTGTCCATGAACGGCACTGTATCTTTTCCAGTCTACTGTTGAAAGATTGAAATCTCCAAGAACTATATTTGAATGGCCCTTGTGTATTGATCTCTAAATAAAATTGCAGACATTCAATATCACAGCACGATCTCTGCTATCCGGGAGGTAGCACAGAACAAAAGTTACTTTAGATTCTGGTAACGAAATAACCATCCCCTCTGCAAACTGGGAACCATCCCCCAACACCACTGGGTAGTAAGGTCGATGAAGGATAAGTAGTCCCACACCCCTACTTCCCCGATTTCGTCTAATCACCGAATACACGTTTAAGTCAGTCAACATAGCATCAGTGAAGTCCCGGTGCAGCCACGATTCCATCACAAAAATGAAATCAAATTCACCCCTACCCACAAGTTCTAAAAACAACCAATGTTTCGAATAACACTTCGAGAATTAATTAAAATACATGACAAGTCTTTGTTGTGACAATTAGACGTTTAGAATTTGGGGTTTTCCAGATTCGTATGTACACTTAAGAGTTCGAGTTGAAGTATTAGCTTTCCACGCTTGGTAAGGTGAATCTAATCTCTTGCAAGCAAAGTTCTGTCATTAAAAATCTCCATGTCAATTGAAATGAAAGAGAAATTTTGGTTTACGCACATGTGTTGGAGGAGCAAGTTGGTTTGAGAGATCTTCAAATCAGTGAGACGATTTTTCTTGCCAAATCGTGGAAGCAAACCAATAATTGTGATGTGTGCTTCTGGGCATAGTGCTTTCAATGATGTTAGGCAGTCATTCAGATTAATCACAATATTTTTTGGCTGTTCCTTTTCAACATCATTTGCACCCACTCCAATGATAAATGTACCAGTGCGTTCTCCACCAGCAGTGATACTTGGCAGTTTTAATGCTAGGTCTTGAACTCTGAGCCCTGGGTACGTCCACGTTTTGGAGCTTTGATAACAGCCTCCTCTCAAATTTGGCACATTTGAGACGCCAATTATAGTTGTCAGTCTGTTCCAGTTTGAGTAACCTCCTTCCCATCTTTCCTGAAGTTGTTTTATTGCAGGTGTGTGCTCCTGATTTTGGTTTGCTCTTTGAAGATCTTTTTAACAAGATTTTTGATTTACATAGAGTGTTTACTTGGGAAATATTGTCAAACTTCACATCATTTTGAATATCCGCTACTTGATCTATTCGATGGCTCCCACCCTGTTGATGTCCGTATTCCATATGTGGTATCTTCCCCTGTCTCTTCATTTTCCTCCTGAATGTAATTTTTTTTTGCCTGGCTGGTGTAATTTCGATTTGAGCCTCGGTTCCTATTTTGATGGTAGGGTCCACATTGTCTACATGTGCCGAGAAGATCTGTAGCCCTCCGCTCTTCAATAAGTTCATTTTTACAGAAAGATCTATAGCACCCTCAGGTTTATGGGAGGTATCAAATTCAAATCCTAAACTGTTTTCTCTACGTTGGTTTTCCGCGAACTTCTTAAGCAATCCATCCGCATGTTCCACAAGTCTAGTTTCCAATTTTAGAAAAAGGCTTTCAGTGTAATGCTCCAGAATTTTCTTTTGCTTGGTAAAAAAAACCTAGTCTACTTTTCAAATGTTTCAGAGTAGTCAGCAAATCTGGTTTCCAGAGCATGGGTAATTTGATTTGGAATAGAGTCCACTTTTGTATTGAATTCAACGAGGTCTAAATCCTTTTCCAAACTAAAATCATCCAATCGATTCAGTAGTCTTGAGGAAATGTCGTGGAGTGCCGGGATTTCCGCATGTAAAGCCACATTTTTTTGGGTTAGTTGACATTCACTATAGGTAGGTGTACTTTGGTTAAAATTCTGGGTTGCAGAATCAGGTTTCGGGCTTACATTCACAGGTGTTTGGACTGAGTCAAAATAAATTGTGCGTCTTCGATTTTGGGGCGGTGGTAGATATCTATCTTCTCCGTTTACGATGCAGTGAAGGCCCTTGTGTAAAAATTTTTCCATGACAGAATCGAAAATAAAAAAAAATTAAAAACAATAGTTTTAAGAGAAACACCGAAGAAAAGCAATTTTTTCGTTCAAAAGTTTATCCAACCAGCAAATGATGTCACAAAGTAACACGCACAAAATGAGACGTGCTATGGACGAGCTATACAATTTTACACCTTTTTAAAAGTCTTTAAAAGAAACACACTTGTTCCTTAGTAACCTACGGTATGTTCGCTTCTTAAAGTTCTTTGAATAAAGGCCTTCTCAGCATCTACATGTGTCTGATTTGCAAGTGCACCAGCCTTGTAACCTACTTCAAGAACCCCACTCTGGAGCACCATCCCGCTGGGACACTTTTCCAAAGTTTTCGAACAGGTAACGCCACTTACTACACCTGCTGCAACGTTATTTGTATTGCCTTTTGGCATTGTACTGTGGAAGCAAAGCTGCAATAAAGTTTTGGTCTCTTGCAATGTGGCATTGTCGATGTTTTGACTTTTGACTTTCATGGATGATCCAAAAAAAACGAAGCCGTGTTTTAGCTAACAGCAGACAACTTTAAACCAATTGACAATAGGTTTTAATTTCGAGTCTGCCAATGGACCTCGAAAATGGCAACCAGATACGCTGGAAAGGCGCATTTGTTTCGTTGATGCTGACTTCCAGAAATGAGTTGAATTATTCTTAAGTGGGCACCAACAATTAATGCATTCTCAAGCACTGAATTGAAATGGTATTTATTTACATCAGCCTAAATTGACAGAACAGCCATGCGTTCAATACAAAGACTTAAAGTGTTGATATCAAATATTGAACTATAACAGCATCAACAGTTGTTTGATGTTTAGCCGTGATGTGAGACACATGACTAAAACCTAATGATTGTCATTTTCTAAAGTGGTAGCTAGAGTGGTGGCTTTCTATTTGCACAGCATAAGAAACGTATCAACAACTAAGACTTAATGACCCACCTTACGAGGCCACAGGACCAGTACGCACGTTTTTAGTAATCACGGGTCACAAACTAATTGGTATTTCATTGAAAGGCAGCAAGTTATTTTAGTCCAAAATTACTTTAATCGGTATACTTTCTTACACAATCAAAGTTGGAGTTACATTCCTAAGGCGGTTGATTTTAGCAATGAATGCTCTTGACTTTTAGAGGCTTTTATAAGCAAAATAGTCAGGGGAAGTCATTCAGGAGAAATAGTATAGTAGGGGCTAATCGGAAAAAATCATTAAAGATTATCACATAATTGGATTTAATCACAGTGAATATTCTTTGTATAAATCATTATTCACATTATTCATGGATAATTATAAATTAGAATTGTCCAGGAATGGATTGATCAAATATGGCCTAAAGATTGAGCTATGCCAAACACCCACTTATCACTGCGAAAAAATGTTTTTAAGTAAAAATAAAATACAAGAGCAGTCCCAACCAAAACAACTTTGGTAAAACAGGGGTGAAAATAACAATACTATACAGAAACAACATTAAAGTAGTACAAATAGTAAGTAACAATACGTTATAAATGTAACAAAGACTTACTTCAGGCACAGCCTCCACATTACAACTGACATAACAAAACTTGAGATATTGTTGAATTCCATATTGTTGGACGATTCAACTCATCCAGCTCAACACTAGTATACGACCGCTAATTCAACATGCTAGAAAATAATACTTCAAACAAGAACTGAAAGTGGAGGAGCTTACAAGTGGTGGCATTATAGGGCTGAGCATAATGCACAACAATTCCCATTCCCCTCAATAAGAGGTTTTCTGGGTATAACACACAGGAATATAACCTACAGTACATTATGTAAAAAATAATAAACAGCATATTAGTAATAGTCAGTTGGCACAAATGGACTCCGTTGTACACTTATGTTAAGAATTCTATCCATTAACGATTTATGAATTTCACCCTTATTTTGGAAATTTAATTCTATGCCAAATTTCCTCAGTCGGTCACGGGTGATGGAACGAGTCAACAAGTCTTCATTTCAGTCAGTGAAAGGCATGAAAATATGTTACAACATCCCGTTGCAGTTGGTCATGCAAGAACCACACCATCTTACTAAAATGTCTGGTTCTTGTAATGCTTGATAAACTATACCCAGTCTATCATTCCTTGGCTACCAGTGCACAAATTAGAAGCAGACTTGGTTAAATTCCTATAACCAAATTCAGCCACCATCTCACGCACCCACATCAGGTCCATGCTATGGTTGGATGCTTTCCATATGATCAAACCTGACTACATATGGAATCAGTTTGTCCTACTGGTTCACAGGCAGACCCCAGATAATAAAGGAGTTTATAACCACATGTACCATGTAAATATCTAAACACTCCCTTTGCCACTCCCCAATGAATTTGTCTAGGACTGCTGGAATAAGTAGACAATTTTATCACACTCTAGGTCACATCTGGGTGTGTTTACCCAACTGTAAACAGCAATTGCTACTAGGATAGATGGAAATAATGTATCAAACAATGGGAGTCTTCAAATTAGTCAATATTCTGTGAAACCAAGTACGGGGTGCTCACCAGCTTACAATTATCCATTTTATCAGCTTTCATAACCTTATTGATTAAAGTCGGTTGAGATACTGTAATTCCTTAAATGCCGATCTGTGAAAGTAGGCCTAAGTACAGCAAGTACAATGTTTCACCGACAACCAAATATTTGCTATCGTGGCGAGATCCTTGTCGATGAGTGCATCAGGTCTGTCTTAACACATATCATCGACATGAGCCCCCAACGACTACACGTCCTCCCCAACAATTAAAAAAAACACACATTAATCCTAACGGCTTTGACTAAAAAAAGCAATTGAGAATTACTACTTCCATGGTCAAAAAACAACCCCCACGATTTTTTCAAGCCATCTAGTGACAATTTAGGCCTGCACACGTTAGACTTATTCATATCACTGTGATAAAATCTAGCTGGCACCATTAAGATATACCAATTTATCAATGGAGCCAAGGCAATAGGCTACTTTTATGTCAGCGGTATGGAAGCTGTATCTTCTATATGCTGTCAGGGCTATAAGCATACGTAAGAAGGTGGCTTGCATCACTGGCAATGACACTTCGTCAAAATCAAGTCCGGCCCTTGCACAATATCTTTGAAAACAAATGCCAAGGTCCTACTTCTGAGCTACACTCCCCACTCAGGCATTATGACATTTAAGTCCAAAAGACAGTATTAATAGGTTTACATCTGTGTTTTTTTTTAATCGTGCATGCCCTCACGTATTTTTTAGCGCCAGTGGTTTTCAGTTATCAGTTACTTAACGTTTCCGGCAAGGCTGAGAATATTTCCCATACTGAATTCTTACGTTTGCCCATCGCGTCCACAGATTGTTGCTCATGAGACAGTAAACCAACAAAACAATGAGCCTAGGTAGCTATTGCTGAATTTTTGGCATCCATACAATCGTAGGAATACACGCTTCAATATTTTCTTTTTAAGTTTTGCAGGAAATGTCTTACTTGGTGATGCAATGTATTCCATTAAATAGTATAGAATTTGACAGTAAGGCCTAAATGTTACTTATTTAATCGTCAATGTTAAAATTACATTTAATGTTTCACTTTTGGATCACTTACACATGAACTAAATACAAGAATTACGTTAAGAATACGTTACACACATCCATTACAACAGTTTAATTAGTGCATCACCAAACCACGTTATGAGTACCGCCATTGTTTCGCGTGGAACAATCTCAATTAATGCCGACAGATGGAGCTGTTTTGTTTCAACTTAGCTGATGAAAACCCACTGAGATAGCTGTATTGCCTCTCTGTGATTAGAAAAGCGTATGACCGCCTTAGCTGACCAATACTATCGATCTGTTCGCTTACCAGTTATTTAAAGAAAAAAGGGAGCGGGTCAAACATGCAGCTGTCTTCGAATATACTCGAGCCAAATAACTTCATGAGAATGAAGACTGTTTTCGTACAGGTGCTTCCTTGCAACTAATACACCTGACTTGTGTACGAATGCAGCTCCAACACTCGCTCGAATTTGGGCGGTCAATATCTGTCGGTAACACTCTCTTGCGAACTAGAAAAATTCTTCATTTTCAAATAAAGTTATTTGGGTCGAGTAGATTCGAAGATAAGTCCTTGTTCGACCCCCATTGGAAGTTGCCCTTTGGATAAAAGTCATTCTTTAGATCCTAGTTTTTAGTTTAGATATGCCTCTTACAGCCCTTACATTCGTTTTGAGGTGATCCTGTAATAAGAAGTGATGCGGTCATTGGCTCCAGGAAATGTTTGCTGAAAGTGCTGATGCATGATTGGAATTTTTTTTGAAATAGAAAACGTTTCATGTACTAACCAAAAAAACCATGCTTAAGCTCCTGAGAACCACTTACTTAACTTTAATGGCCTTATACTACTGATTATCAATAGGACAAGAAAATAATAAACAAGAATTATTATAAAGAATAAACAATGAGTAAAATCAGGTATCATTTCCTATGAATATACCACTAAAAATATTCTATTAACAAGCATTGTTATCTACAATAATTAGGGAACCGAAAAAAAAACATTATAGGTACATCATTAAATCTGGGAGTAAAATGCGTCATGCACTTCTTTCTCGAAAAAATGGGATTATCCGTTACTGGATAACGTGTTTGGATCAGCGTTTACGTTAAATTTGTATTGAAGTCAGTTCCAAATGTCATTGCGTTCATGCTCTTAACGTTTTTATGCACCATTAACTCGTCGTATCCACATAGCAAACACATCCGGTATCCCATTACCATTGATGAGTTTTAGCAAAGCGTTGCAATTAACTTTCTTTTTTCTTATCTGGGAAAATGGGGGGGGGGCCCAGATGAGGCTTAGTGGCACGTCGACAGCTTGGTCATTAGCGCCAACCTCAGTCACAGTGCAGTGGTCCGGGTTGCTACTGCACCACACATTACAGAGATATTATTCAAACCCCTAATATAAATCTTGTCAAAATGGTTACTGTCTCGTGCAATAAGATACAATTTAATAAATTAAAATTTAAGTTAAATAATCATTTTATAAACAATAAATAATGTGCGTTCGTTATTCCTAAACGAAACTGCAATAGTGAATTGGGCTGGGGACACTCTTCTATCTAATACTTGTTTTTGTGTGTGTGCAATGTAACTATTGTATGATTGTTGTTGATATTTTAATTGTGCATTGAGTCAGAAACAATTAATGTAATTACGACTTTAGTGAGCACAAATAAGTATGTCAAATGCTTCGTGCTGTTGCACATTTAAATTTACAAAAATTAGCAGGTTGATGACCCATTTGATGATTTAAAAAATATTTTGTTATGAGTTAAGTGAAAAGCTAGCATACAGCAAAAGCAAGTCTCTTGAACCCAATACTCCAGTAATATGGAATTTAACGCAGAGCAACCATCGAGAAAAACGATGCAGATGGGGTCCTTTACCACACTTATATTTCAGTAATTTTTTTGCAGGTGTTTTTTTTATACAGTGCTGTTGCTGGTTTGTTCACCCGTGCTGGTTTTTTTCCCAGGGGGGGGGGGGCGCCGGCTTAATATGATCGTGTAACTCTCTAGGGTGTGGGTTGGATTGGGACTAGTTTAGCGAGCGGTTGGTATAAAAGGCACGGATAATTTCCGAAGGTCTTTATATCAGCCATGGCTGCCAAGTACGACGCGGTTTCGAGGTTCCAGTGCAAGGAATGCAAGGTTAAGTTTTTATCGCGGAAAAAAGTGGAAACTTATTTGCAGAAGCCTTGCATGGTAAACTTTACTTGTCTCGATTGTGGAGGACTCATTTCTCCCCACGTTGAATTTTTGGCGCACTACGACCGATGTGATGGAAAAATAATTATGCCCGAAAAAATCAAGTTTGGGGGTATACATTACTGCGAAGCTTGTTGTAAGTATTTCCCTGATTTGGGTCAAGCTATAGTTCATGCCAGATTTTCACATTCGTCTTATCTTCTACTGGTGAACGAAGAGACGGTTTTGACATTGGAAGATTTAAAAAAGGACCAACGATGATTGATGAAGAAGAAAAACGTGAACTTCTAATGTCTGACAATAACATTTTCTTGTGTCAATACTGTGAAAAGACGTTCCGAAAGAACGCATATAAACGGAGGCACGAAATGTGTCACAAAGGAAAATGTAACGTGAGCTGCAACTCGTGCGGTGTGACTTATTCTAATCAGCTCACGTATAAACGGCGTAAGTGTAGAGGGGCTGTAAAACAATGTGCGAGGGACATTAGAGAGTCTTCAAAAAGCGGCGTAATTATCTTTTCCTAAACTCAAACCTCTGTTGAAGAAAGAAATAATTTGTCTAATACCCGCAAATTTCAACCTCGTCGTTAACAATGTCAGATCTCTAGTCGTACCTATATAGAGGACACTAGAATCGGCTGAGCCTTGTCCTACATGATTCACGATTTGAAAGACAAGGTGGAGGTGACCGGAGATACAGAACTCGAGGTGAGGCAGTTCAGTTTGGATTTAGGAGGGTTTGATATCGTGCGCTATAGATTCAACAGTTGCTTCTTGAATTTCAAGTGGTATTTTACGCAGGATGAAATGCACTAAAAATACGAGGATAAATATTGGAATCTTTTAGAATGATGCGAACATCTTATGTCTCTCTTCGGAAAGGCGACGGATAATACGGAAACTATTAAAGCTTATTTTAACTCCAACCTGGTCCGAGTGGGGAGCAAGAAGGTTCTCTTGGAAATGTAGAAGAAGATTCTGCATAGCGTTGGTCAGTTTGCCATAGAAGGAAGTGGATGGGTTTTCAAGCAATGTGTTTGCACCGAACTATGCATTGGAATCTATAGTCCCTTTGCGGGAAAAGGTAACAATGCACTCCCCAACAAGCTCAAACTAGCTCTCGATATACTGGTCAATGTGTGTAGTGAGGATGATAGATGTTTTCTGTGGTCCGTGTTGGCTAGTACACACCCCGTTTCATCTTCGTAACATGATTAGGATACAAAACATTACCTTTCTCGTGCGCACAAGTTAGTTGTCGGTATTTTGGATAAATACCATGTCCTTTATCCAAGATCGTGTCTTTCGAAAAAGCCAACAACATTTCAGTATCTGTTTTTGGTTTTGAAGATGACGAACCTTGCGTTATTGTGTGAGTTCCTTAGTTGAAAGTAAGCATCACGTTGACGTACTTCTTCTGGACGGACGCTACGTGACGATAAAACACGTAGATTTCAACAAATTCATTGCGAGTTTCAACCCCAACAGAAACTTGAAATATTTTTACAGACATTGTCTACACAGTTTTCAAAATCGTTTCAGGCATGAAAACGACCACTTTCCTTCTTACGAGGGAGTTCTGTTTCAAAAGACCTCATTGCCCAACAATGATGTTATCCGGTTTAAGAAATTCAAAAACGAACTCAAAAAGTTGAACGTAGCATATCTGGACTTTGAAGCGACACTTCAACCAGTCTCCAGTTGTGATGGAAACGATACATACACCACAGTTAACCACATACACTAAGCTTGCAGTTTTGCCTATGTGATTGTGAACCATTTAGGTGAAGTATTTTCCAAAAAGTTGTACAGAGGAGTAGACTGCGTGAAGGTTTTCTTCAAATCTATATTTGAGGAGCAGAAAAAGATCGTGACTTACGTGGATTACTGCAAGCAAGGAATGAAACGTTTACCCAAGGAGCAGTGGTTGCTGTACAAAACAGTTGTGGTGTGCCATCTTTGCAAACACGGTTCATTTGCCCCTCCCCAAGAAAAGTTTAATGGGTTTACAAAAGTGCGAGAGCACGACCACCTCACTGGTGGATTTAGAGGTGCCGCGCACAGCAAGTGTAACTTTGCTTACACTTTAAACAAAAACATAGCGGTTGTTATGCATAATTTCGACAAATATGACAGTCATTTCTTCGTGAAGGCTTTGAATTCGTTTAAACATTTGAACGATTTGCATAATGTGAGGATCATCGCTAAGAACAAGGAAAGAATCAGCAGCATCAAATTAGGCAGTTTTACTTTCATCGATAGTTTAGCGTTTATGACGGCATCGTTCGAAACTGTAGCTTCGAACTTAAAGAGCTTCAGTATTACGGACAAGCTTTTTGAAGGTGAATCGATAGAACTAATACGAGGCCTTATGTGAAAAGGTGTATTTCCGTACGAATACCTTACAAACGTGGAAGTTTTTGAGGAGGAGTGTTTGCCTGCCCTGTCAGCATTTACCTCGTTGTTGATAGGAGCGATCTGCTCCAAATCTTACGAACACGTGATGAAGATTTGGGATATAGGCAAAAGCAAAACGTTTGGAGATTACCACGATCTATATTTGTGGACAGACGTTGGGCTTTTAGCCGATGTCTTTGAAAACTTTAGAGCGACAAGTTTGGCTAGTTACGGATTGGACCCTCCCCATTCCTATCGTGGGACACTGCGCTCAAGAGGATGGGAGTGTCTTTGTATCTCTTCACTAACATTGACATCCATCTTATGGTGGAAAAGGGTATAAGAGGCGGTGTCTCGTTTATAGCTAGAAGATACGGTAAAGCCAACAACCCACATATACCATCTACCTTCGACCCGGATAAAAAGAATTCTTACATAATATTTTTGGGCTTTAAAAACTTGTATGGTTGTGTAATGTGGGAGTATCTACTGACTGGAGAGTACGAATGGGTGCCGGAAGACAAGCTTGAGGATATAAATCTGGATAATTACGGAGAAGAGAGTGAAACGGGGCTGATATTAGAATTTGACTTGGAACACCTGGACATGCTTCATGCATCGCACAATGATTTCCTGTTAGCCCCGGACCACATGAAATTCATAAAGTCTATATGTTCTCCTTTCAAACGTCAGGCAATCAAGGACTTGCAGTTAACGTACAGCAAAGGCCCAACGCTAACCACTAAACGTTTATCAAAGACAAAGTACGTGATGCACTATAGGAATTTTAAATACTACCTTTCTCTCGGCATGATTCTCAAGAAAATACAGATGATCAGTTTTAGGCACGTGCCTTGGCTGAAACCTTACATCGAGTTTAATAACGAGAAATGACTAGCAGCTAATAAAGATTTTGCCAAAAACCTCTACAAGCTGGTGAATATTTCGATTTTTGGGAAGTTGATCCAAAACAAACGAAAGAGAAACAACGTCTTGATAGCAACAACAAAAGTAAAAGCTATCAAGTATGCATCTCACCCACATACCACGAGTTTCACTTTGGTAATTTTTACAAAGCCCTCCGCAAACATTATTTTGGACAAGCCCATCATGGTTTGATTTAGCGTCTTGGAATTGTCAAAGTTATTGGTGTACCGGTTTCACTATGACCACATGATAAAATAGTATGGATCCGGTAGATGTAAACTCCTTTTCACGGATACGGATAGTTTGTGTTATTCGATAGAAACAGACGATGTTTACAAAGATAGTAGTATTAAAAAACACTTAAGCGTATAAAATACGGATGTAAGCCTTAAAAAACTTAAAGCTTTAAAGGAACAGATATTGGAAAAAGACATATAAGCCATCAGCGTCGCACTAATATGTGTAAAAGACTCTCCAGCAACCCAAAAAACAAGCCGGAGCTTTTTTAATACTAATATCCCGTATTTTTTTTCTTGTTTCAGCAAGAATAACACAGACAAGAACACTGTAATCTCCTTAAAATAACTGTTATAAGATAATCTTTTCCATGGCTGATTCGTTTTATGCTGCTAACAAAGACTTTTACACCCAATTTCATGTTTTTAGCTTGATCTGTAAGAATTTGTTGCCCAAACCCCTGGGAGGCATCACAGGGGAGGGTCTGGGACGGTAGGGGGGCCAATGAAGGCACTTTGGGGTATTTCATAGGGGTCCATGGATGGTTCGATTTTTACTGTTAAGAAAGACTTCTGCACCAAATTTATATTTTTTCTGCAAAATTTCTGCAAAAATGTGTTACTCCACTTAATTATTTCTGCCCAGTGCTCTACAATAATAATTGTTCTACTGACCAGAATACTGCAGTCGCATGTAAATCGTGTTCAAAAGGCCCTGGTCAGTGTTAATACCTGTATTTTAAGCTATACAAATAGAAAATCGGTTCATTGGGTCGATATCTAGGTAAGGGCAAAATTTCTAGCCCATTTGGCTTTCCGTGTCAAGAATATTGTAGTTACATTAAAATAGCATGCGAAAGACCCTAGGCCTTGTCCATACCTACGTTTTAAGCTATAGAACTCTAAAATCGGTTCAGTGGTTCACCTTCCAAGCGAGGGGTAAGAGTACATTAATGATTTCTGCCCAGTGCTCTGCAATAATAATTGCTCTGCCGACTAGAATACTGCAGTCACATCAAAATCGGGTTCAAAAGGCCCTGGTCGGTGTTAATACCTACATTTTAAGCTATACAAATTGAAAATTGGTTCATTGGTTCGATCTCTTGGTAAGAGCAAAAGTTTTAGCCTATTTGGCTTTCCGTGTCAAGAATACTGTAGTTACATTAAAATAGCCTGCGAAAGGCCCTAAGCCTTGTCCATACCTACGTTTTAGGATATAGAACTTGAAAATCGGTTCACTGGTTCGATCTCTAGGTAAGGGCAACATTTCTAGCCCATTTGGCCTTCCGTGTCAAGAATATTGTAGTTACATTAAAATAGCATGCGAAAGGCCCTAGGCCTTGTCCATACCTACATTTTAAGCTATAGAACTTGAACATTAATGATTTTTGCCCAGTGCTCTACTATAATAATTGCTCTGCCGACGAGAATACTGCAGTCACATCAAAATTGGGTTCAAAAGGCCCTGGTCGGTGTTAATACCTACATTTTAAGCTATACAAATTGACAATCGGTTCATTGGTTCGATCTCTTGGTAAGAGTACAATTTCTAGCCCATTTGGCTTTCCGTGTCAAGAATATTGTAGTCACATTAAAATAGTATGCGAAATACTCTAGGCCTTGTCCACACCTACGTTTTAAGCTATAGAACTCTAAATTTGGTTCAGTGTTTCGACCTCCAAGTGAGGGCAAAGAGCACATTAATGATTTCTGCCCAGTGCTCTGCAATAATAATTGCTCTGCTGACTAGAATACTGCAGTCACATCAAAATTGGGTTCAAAAGGTCCTGGTCGGTGTTAATACCTACATTTTAAGCTACATAAATAAAAAAATGGTTCATTGGTTCGGTCTCTAGGTGAGAGCAAAAGTTTTGCCCCTTTGGCTTTCCGTGTCAAGAATATTGTAGTTGTATTAAAATAGCCTGCGAAAGGCCCTAGGCCTTGTCCATACCTACGTTGTAAGCTATAGAACTTGAAAATCGGTTCAGTGGTTCGATCTCCAGGTCAGAGTAAATAGTCCCAACAACAACAACAACAACAAGAACAACAAGAAGAACAACAACAGCAACAAGAAATGACCATGCTGTGGACGCCGAACGGTTCAATTGTTGTCATTAAAATTTGTAATGCGGTGAAATAGTTATGACACGACCCCAAATACCGAATTTCGTTGGTCTATGTCAATTTTGATCGAAACTGTAGGAGTTCAAAGTTTGAAGTTTAACACGGTCCTTGATAGAAGAGGATGACTTGTCGTTGTTCTATATATCGGACTACCCCAATGATCATTTTCTACACTCCAACATCATCAACAAAAAAGTATTGGGGAAAGATGAAAGACGAGAGCGCAGGTTGCCCGATTCGACAATTTGCAGGTTTAAAGTCTAAGCTCTACAGCGTTTTATAATCGGATGGAAAGAACAAAATGGCTCGCAAAGGCATTAAGAAAACAGCACAAGTCGTTCACGAAATGTAAAAAAAGTGCTGTTTAATAATAGCATCGTGAGAAGTATGGGGTTTTACATTCGTTCGAAGGCGCTCGAACTAAAAACTGTAACCATCAACAAGTTGAATTTCAGTCCTTACGATGACAAGAGATGGGTATGCGACGATGCAGTCAGTACTCTCGCCTATGGGCACCTGAATTCAGCTTAAACTATCTATACTACCCATTCAGCTGTTGTATTTGGAGTCATAGCCTTTCCATTTAATGAAATAAAACGTTTTCCCATCTTTTCACGTAACACCTGCTCCACTACAAATAAATCTGGAACTAGGGTTTTTTGAATCCCTGTTCGTAGAAACCAACGAGCACAAATTCTCTCGCCTCATCCTTCAAAAGATTCGTAACTGGTTATGTTTTTTGAATTTTACAGATCGTGAATACTTCGTTGGTAAAATTTTGCAAAAATCCTTTATCGAATTTTTTTTTTACTTTAGGTATCCTGACTTTATTTCCTAAAGCAAATTTGGGTTTCTTTAGCAGTCGTTTAGGAATAGTTTGTCTCAGCAATGGTTCGTGATGTCTGGTTACTTCTCTAGGTTTCCCTTTTGTGGCAGAATGAACCGTGTTGTAATGCGAAACTAACTCGTCGATAATGTGAATCTGCTTGTAATTCCCCTGCCTGGTGAATTCCCCTGCCCTGTATTGTTCTGTTGAAACGTTCTGCCATGCTCGCTTTCTTTTCAGATTACGTAGAGTACATGTTGATGTTATGGCGCCTAAGTAGCGCTTTGAAGTCAATATTGTAGAATTCACTACCTAAGTCAACTTGTAAATTTTTCGGGGGGGTCGCTCTTTCGAGTATCTTCTTGAAAACTTTGGTAACATCTACACCTGATTTAGATTTAAGAGGAATGGCCCAAGCGAACTTTGGCTTGACGTTAACGCAGGTCAGCAGGTAGTTTAACCCTTTATTTAAGTTAGCGTACAGTATCATTTCAACCAAGTCAGCCTGCCATAGATCATTTAGGCCCAGTACGATCACTTTCTGCCTCAGAAAATTTTTCCGCATTGGTTTGTGAAGTTCATTTACGAGTTGATCCATTTTTTTATTTCCAATTCCGATCCTGAGTTTTGTTTTCATGATGTTCTTAACGATGGAAGCGGCTAGTTTTTCTCTCCATGCCAGAGACGGATCCTCTCTCATTCTTTGAGCTTTTAATATGAGAACTTCATCGGCTATGTGTCGATCTTTTAAATCCGAGATTTCGGCGTAAGCTATTTTGTGTTCTTTGCAAGATTCGTCTAGTTATCTATGATTTTGTTCACGAGTCCTTTCCCCAATTTGATGAAGTATGCTTTTTTTGTACCACATACATCGCAAAACACTATCTCCATTGGTCTGTTGTTTAGTGAAGTTGTAGAAACTGGGGGTTTCGACTGGTTAGAAGTCGAACGTTTACATTTTACTCAATATTTCATCTTTATTTCTTTACGGTTGCTCTTTTTTACTATAGTACAATATTTTTTTCATTCCGAGTATATCTCTTTAAAAAAAAGACAACATGGATTCCTGTTCGATTATTCTCACTGGCAAAGACTCCAATTTGAAAATTAATGCAAACACACCCATCCATTTGGACTTGGGAAAAAATTATGAACTGGCTCTGCATAATTTAGACATTTATAATAGCATACACAACATCACCTCAAAAAATAACGAAATTCAGTACACAACCGATGCTAGTGCCTCCTGGCAGAAAGTGTTAATAAGTCCAGGTGCCAGGACGAAATCGAGGATTTGAATAAATTTCTTAAATCAGCGATAGATGCAAATGATCGTAACAAGGATCCCATTACAATTCTCCCGAATCTAAACACTTTAAGAACCAACTTGATAATTACCGATTCGAATTACGGAATATCTTTTTCGGGTGACAAGAGTTTGGCTCAAATCTTGGGGTTTAACTTCTGCAACTACGTCAGAAATCGTGAAAGTCAAAATACCGTCGACATTATGAACCTCAATACAATTTTCTGCATGTCGATACCCATCGGCAATTCTTACCTAAACAACGACACCTAGCCCACTTTATACTCCTTTTATCCCAATTCACCTCCCAGTTTAAAATTAATAGTATATCCTCATAATGTAATTTGCCTTCCGGTTACTACCAAATGAATAAAAAATATAAGAGTTTGGCTCACTTCACAGACCAACAAGCCGTTTGATTTAAACTGCGAGTTGCTCACAGTGCAACTTCTTTTGAGATCTACGAATTAAATTTAAAAAAAGGAAAACATACTCGTGTTTGGAAAAAAGGGAAAGGTCTCTTTCTTAATTTTAACTTTTATAATAGAAAAACTAACGGTTTGACACCGGTTTCGTTCAGAAATCCGCATACACGTAGAAAACCAAGATTTATTACTACACGTTTCCAACAGTTACCTCCTGATTAAAGGGCAGTTGCTCAAGGACGATGACTCAGCTTACGCGGATGCTGATGTAGCTAGTTTTAATAATCATGCCCCCATGTTCCTGTTTTCTAACATCAAATACCATCTCGGTGATAAACAAGTCGATGAGTTAAATTATCCCGGGTTCGGTACTCTGATGAAGGGGCTGCTCACTTATGGCTGGGTGGAACAACCAGCTTTGCTTGGCCAGTGCTGGGCTTTGGATAGTGCGGCTTCAGTCGCTGCTGTATTATCAAACAACTTGAGATTCAAACAGCAGCACGTGTCCATCATCGTTGAAACAACTCCCAAGGGAAGCTTTACCTTTGCCGTCCTGGTAAAACACGTCATGGGATTTTTCGAAAATTACGATAAGCTATTCTATGGAACTAAACACGTTTTCTTACTCAAGCGAGGGAGCGACACTAACGCCATTTCAAAGCAGTGGCCACTGCCAATGGCAAAGTCGTTCTAAACAGCACTAGCTGACAGGTTCCCCACGTCATGGCCTTGGACGAGCAAAAACTGGCATTACGATAGCTGCGTGCTCCATCAAAACACCAGCTTCACCTGGCGCGTGATGACTATTTCCACGGTCGAGAAACCTATGTGGATAGTTCTAGCTTTTCAAACTTACAGGCAGGATTCTCTATTTAAAAACCTGGCTGTGTTTGACCACTGCAGTTTGCAAGAAGCTCACGTGACTCTTAATCTGAGCGTTACCTGTTTCTCGATTTGAACTCTAATTTTTCTGACTAGATTGTACATTGTTCTCTACAGAATGGCGCAGCAATTTAGGCAGCTGTGCTACGACACCTACGACTTGAGTTTCGACTTGTTTCAGTTCAAGAAAGCCTATCCCCTCGTGGTGTTGGATTGCTTCAAACAGTCCGAGAGGTTTCAATCTGGAATCATGGATGTACAAATCAAACTGAAGTTTAGGGCTGCAGTGCCAACTAACACTACTTGTCACACCCTGCTCATCAGGGACAGGAAAATGAATCAAAAGTTGAACAGAGACAAAGTTGAAGTTATTAATTAATAATGATAATAATAATAATAAAGACAATATGGCGCTCAAAACAAGATCGCGAAAAAAGAAAGGCGGCTTTTTGCCGTTGGTACTATTAGGACCGATTTTAGCTGTTATTGGAGGGTTGGCAAAAGGGACTGCTGGGGTGGTGTCTGCCGTAAAAAATGTGTAGAACAATGCAAAAATTCTGGCTGAACTCTTGAGACATCACAACCTAGTTGAAGGTTCTGGCTCGAAGAAAAAAATTAGGCAACAAACGAACCAAAAAAAAATTGCTCTGTGGCAGACGTCTTTACTTAAGGCCATCCAGGGTTTAATCGACTTTGATAAACCTTTAACGAACTTTGATTTAAACGGATTGGCTAGAGTGATGAAAATTCCTAATTTTAGAGGTATTTTTAGTAAAGACACGCTTCCTTTAAAACTTAGGCCTACTGGAGAAAATGGAATCGTTAACTTGGAAGATTTCCATGATAGAGACGGAAGTCATTGGGTCGCCTATTCAACTGTTTTGGGAGTACCCTGTTATTTCGTTAGTTTTGGCAACATGGGCCCTCCCTGGTCCGTGGTTAACTACTTGAGATTGGGAATTAAACACGTTACGAACGCATACAAAACTTTCACCAGATATGGTGTGGGCACTTTTGCCTATTTTTTCTAAGTGCCTTTTCTAAGGCCCGTAATTACGAAGCTGTTTTAGACAGGATGAAATGAGTTAAAAGGTAACATGTAAATCTAACTGGAAATGAAAGTCTTTCGTTTGAAAATCTTCGAGCGTGTGTACCGCGATGTTTGAATTTTTTTCTATATTGTAAGGAATGTCGAAAATTCTACTAGGTGACTGCTCGTCTTTTATTTTAGTAATCAAAAAGGTTTTTGTTCATGCTTTACACTTAGCAGCGAGTTCGGATGCAGTATAAAATTGCTTTACGAATTAAACCAGAACTATTACTTATGAAGCTTGAAAAAGGTTCTGAATTTACATACCAGTCAATTTCTTTAGCAAATGGGCTTTTCATGCTGAAACTGATTAGCACAAATCAGTGCACAAATTTCTTTGTAGCCGCGTCACTTAGTAAAGTAGGTTCGCTTAGAATTCTAAGCTTTTTGGCCGCAGAATTGAAGTAATACTTTAGATTTCTAATTCAGTACTATTGACTCTAATGTTGTACGTTTTACCCAACAACTGACTGATGGAAATGGATTTGTACCATTTCAAACTTGTTCTGTTCATGATGAGATATGTAAAACTGAAAGTTTTATTTTGTCTGATTTGCTGTTATTTTTGTATTGTGATAGTACCAGTTTGTTTGCGTACTCGAAATGTAATGATATGATCGTTAATTTTATACATGATGAATTTGAGAACATGAACATACTTGCCAAATCATTACTGGCCATGTAATTTGTTTCTGTGTCCATGAATAAACAGTTTGTTTTGTAGTGAATGCTGTCTGTGTGTTTCAATTTTTCTATCTTGTGAATACTTGCTAAGATCTTATGCAGTTATAATGTCTCAGCCTGTTGAAGTACTTTCTTAGGTTTTCAAGATAGGACAGGGGTAAAGAGGATTAAAAATGGGTAAGAAGGGTAAGAAGTGTTATAGTGCATAAACACATAGATTGTGATGCCATTTCCTGCTGAAAAATGCATTTTTGACGTTATTTCCGGTTTGTGACATCATTTCCGATTTGTGACATCATTAATCCAATACGGCGGATCCAAGATGGTGGCGTTTCCTGTGTCCTACTAAGTTGGAAGTGACGTAAAAAACGGAAATGAGGTCATAAACTGGAAGTGACGTCATAATCCAAGATGGCGGACCGGAAGTGGCGCCGTGCATACACTATTATTACTACTGACAGACACCCATCTAATAATAACAGTAACAATGTTGTGTTGATTCTGCGTTGATTGTCAACAACAATGTCTTTACAAACATGCACACTTCCTCTGGATGGCAGCGCTCAGCACAGTTTAGCAGCCCAGTCGTCGTGAACTCCACCAGATTGGGACTTTTCAATATGACTATTTTAAGAACTAATCATACAAAAACTCCAGAAGCGTAAAAGGACCCATCAAGTTCCTTGAAATTCTATTACAACTGCAAATAGACGGCTTAAAAAAGGAATCTTTCTGTGTGTTTTAAAATGTTGGTGTTAAATAGTGTGTTTATGTCGTTTCATTGAAACTAGAGATTGCAATACGATTGTAAATAGACAGCTTAAAAAAGGAAAACGTGGAATTACGGAAGGAAAAGTGCCTACTGGATGCAAGATAGTGCCAAGCGAATTTCTGCACAGTCTTGTGTAAACACAAACGAAAATTTGCAGAGTCGTAGAAAACGCATTGAAATACAATTAAAGAAAGAAAACAGCCTGAATCAATTGTCCCGCAAGTCCTCTAGTCAACAGTTACCATGTAAGTCCCGCAATCAACTGTTACCGGAGGGCGGTGTTTTGGAGCTACTGGATGATGCAGTTTGAAACGAATCATTCGACCCCTACGAAGAATTGCAGCCACCAACAGTGAAGCAGTGGTCATCCCAACCACCAATACTGACGAACAGGTAACCCAAGCCACCAACTGTACAATCAAGTAACTGAAAACGCAAACTGAAAACGTAACTCTCAACGGATAAAACAATGCTTCGCGTATATAAAACTTAATATTAAACCACTGGCTAAAGGTTCTGTTGCTGTAGATGATTAAAATAAAGGATTAGTGAAACTCGGTTAAATATTGAACAAAATTGACAAAGACGGCGGGCTAATGATTTACACTTGGCTGTGCAAATGCGTATTTATTTATTTCCTGTGTACAAAAGCGTATTCCTTTTATGTCCGGTGGAAACATTCATATGTTACGTAAGAGCATGGAGTCCGGATCAAGGGAGGCATTGATTGAAAGAATGAAGCAAAGAAACATTGGCATTTTCTGGCCAGTGGGTGCAAAAAGACAGACTGGTTACACATCTTTTGCAACAAACACATGAGAAAGCAAATCGTTCCAATGTTTTAAATGGTGCATCAAACCGTTTAGGATTGCTATAAGTGGCCTCTTTTGAGCCCTTGCATCTCCATTTCACTTTTGTTTGAGTGAATAGATTGCATTTATTATTATTATTAAACACCATCCGTGCACAGCACGGGCTTCAGCGAGTGTAAAGCGTTGTGATAAAAATCACGGTTTTCCATGTTTTTAACATTTACCATTTACCCGCCCAACTATCATACATTGATTAACAATCCTTATGAACGTTAATAAAGCAAATTCCTTACTTGTTAAATAAAACAAAATTAAATTCCATCAATTAGGGATGGAGTTACATACGTACATATGTCATGCATAGCCTTCATGAAAATCAAATGTTTTTCGTAATAATAGGCTAAATAATATTACTAGAAAAATTCAATACCATCTGTAGGAAAAATCAAAATATTGTTATTAAGAAAGAATGTTCTGGCAAGCACTGCTTACTTGTAGGTCATCATTTGAAATTAAGTATTTCCCGACGTAATAAACGGAATTCATTTTTCAATATGTCAAATGGAAGATAAAGAAGTAAAGTTAATTTCGCTCTGATATAATCTTTGTCAAAAATCAATAGTACTGCAGTAATTCGTGAGTGAACGTAAAATGTTATGTTAAAAATCAAATTTTTCATGTTTACTCCGATTTCCCAGCCAAACTATCATACTTAGGTTAAAAATGCATTGGAACGTTATGATAGTTGATTTCAAAACGGTTATTAAAAAAAAAATTAAATTTAATCAATAATTACGCATGGAGTTACATTATTTTGAATGGGCTCCAAAAGGAGGGCCTCCAGGATACAGAACCACGAAAAAGTGGTGGAGTTTGTAACTTACTACTAAGATATATTTGATTTACATTTTAAAATAAAAAATCATGGTATGCATTTGTGATAAGATAAACTTAAATCTAAACATGTTTTGATTGTCTGCCCACAGTCTAAGTGTGTACATCTTGTGCCAGGGGCATGTATCAAATGCCTTTGGTACTCGTCCCTGTTCATCTTCAGGAACGAAACTGACAAAAGACTCAGTGACAATACCAGTTATAACCTTTATATGACGTTAGGTATAGAATAAATAGTATTGCAGGGGACGTGTATTTACGGATCATTCCCTAGCCGGAGAACTTTCAAATAACAATCTGGTGGAGAAGTACTACATATGCATTTAATCATTTATTGTCGGGTAAAACTCTGATTGAAATTAAATTCCAGTGCATTACAATTAACTAATTGATCCAGCTGTTGCAGTTGGTTTTGTCTATTCCGGCTTGCCATAAATCTTCATCCCTAAATTACAATCATCTATATAGGATATTTCAAAATTCCGCAATGAAAATACCTTTACTACAATGAAAGACATTACAAGACTATGTAGTTAGGACGATGGAATGAACTTCTAACGTCACTGGTCGATTTTATTAATTACCCAATCAGATTGACAGTTTCAACTGACATCTTGCACTGTAAACACATTTTTATTGTATCGTCAGTCCTTTACTCCATCCCCTACTTTTCTCTGCCAGTATTGTGTCTCTACAGCTGATTGTGTACTATGTGAGTAAACATCGTGGGAGAAAAATAACTGCTATAATAACGAATCCTTTTTTCGGTATCATTTCTTCCCAAACACAAAAATATAGTAACGCACTAACTGGGCTTAAAAAAAAACACTCGAGGTATGATCGGCAACAACAATTTAAATTTTCAGCTCTTAAACACTTTTGTGTCTTGGTCATATGAAAAACAAACAAGAACACAGTGAGAATGGCAGCAAACCACATTTTGAAAACGTAAAAAAGGATAAATACTTACAAATAAAAGCATTAAAAACATTAAAAAACTAGAATTGGGAGAACCACACTATCCAAAAAATTAAAACGTTGCCATTTTGGAAATGACGTCATGTAATACAATCCACTCCAATTTCATTTACTGGTAATTTCTCGAAGATGTTTTTCTACCAGTCCTTACTGGGAAATTTTTACATGGTGTTCATGACCCTTTCTTTGTTAATGGCAATTGTGTATGCCTTTTAATCAACCCTTAATTTTTCAACTGGTTCAATAAATATGGCTTGCTGCCATCTCATTGTGTTCTTGTTTGTTTGTCAGATGACCACTCACAAAAGTGTTTAAATGCTGAAAATTTAAATTGTTGTTGCTGATTATACCCTGAGTGTTTTTTTTTCAAGCCCAGTCAGTGGGTTATTATACTTTTGATACCCTTCACGCTCTGGAAAATTATCTTGTGTTTCCCAAACACATTTTAGGCTCAAAAGACTGCCATAAATAGCCAAGCTGTAACAATGACCTAAGTTAATGAGTATGCTTCTATTGACTGTCAACGTAGGAAATGATACTGAGAAGGTGTTTCACCTTCAACAACTTCAGCCTATGCGCAACTTCCATTTGCATAGAAAAAAAAAACAAGTAATACGGGATATTACTTATAAGCGCAAGATTGTGGTTATCAAAGTGTTTGCTCTTAGGTAGCTTTGTTGTAACAAATGCAACATTTGTTGCACACACTTGCACACACTACTCAGGACATAACTTTGTTTAGTTTCATTGCCTTACAGTTAACGTAGGAAAGCCTTCACCTGTCCAGCACCCTTGACCTTCGCAAAAAAAAAATTAGTTACAAGCTATTCTTCACCTTTGACCAATCAAAAACAAACTTTGCACGCATAGTCCCTATGCTCAAGCAAGTAACCTGGAATAAATTGTCCCCCCTACCCCAAATGAATCATACTTCACTTCCTCAGACCCCCAACGTTCGACTAATTAAATGAATTATAATTCGAATTCCTTGACGCATTAGTTTTTTCCCTATGCTTTATCAGGTGTGTGTTCCAACTTGTGTGAGGTGCATTTCCCATGCTGTGAGTAGTTCACCTTGCTGCATAAGGTGTGTATCACGCAATGCTTGAGATGCAGTGTCCCTTGAAGTGTGAGGAGTGTGTACTTTGCTGCAGGAAGAACATGTCCCTTTCTGTGCTAGGCGAGTGTTCTGTCTTACTGGACGTGATGCACCAAGGTGCACAAATTGTTTTCCTGCAGTATAAAAGAACTCGGCACGTTAGACATTCTAAACCGATTCTCATTCATATATCCGTGCTAAAAGTTTTAAATACTTAACCAATCAAAACCTGCATTGCTACAAGATCTTATGGTAATTGTACTTACATATTGTCTCGTGCAAAGCCCCAAGTACTAAAGTCGATTTGTGTCAACTTGCTCGAACGTGCAGGCTACCACATAGAACCTTTTTGTCAAACCCTACTCTCAGAAAAGTGCATATCTTGACATTCGGCGCCTGTACAGCATATTGTGTTGTTGAACCATCCTGTTGGAAAATAACGTCTGCTGGACATTTTATTAGCACTTCTTTCTTTAGCGTTTTCTGAAATAACCGTAGGCAAGCTCTCATGACATTGGTGATGCCATCAAGAAAAAAGGGACCAATGGTTCCACCAAAATATTCTTACCCACACATCGATGGCAGAAGACATCGTGCATGGTCTCTAGTCACATGAGGTGTCTCATCTGTGCAGTAAATATAGTTGGACTGATTCACTCTCCCACTGTTATTACTGTTATGCTATTGTCAATAATTCCCGAAGTTTCTAACCTCCTCTGAAAATCTACCACCATTCCCTGTGATGCAGGTGGTTGGAATACACGAACTTCTCCATTAACGAAACGCCAAAAGAAGAAAAAGTTTGATAGCAAAATTTACTAACATCAATGAGCTGTTCACTGTTCAGGGTTCGTATGTGACATGTTGTATTGTGGGTAAATGTATACGTGAATTTATTCAACTATTATATGCTGCTACAGTGAAGGTGTTTGGAGCACAATATCTCATGACGCAGTACTTTGCATTCCAGCTGGTAATTACAGAGATTCATAAATAGGCAAAAATTACGGAATAAGGATAACAGCTAAATATAGACTTCAGTCTTAGGTTCGTGAGAAAAAGTTTAATATTTTGAAATATTTAATCCCAATTGTTCAAACAGTATTGTGAATTTATTTTTAACCGTCTCACTACTTGAACTACAAGTTGTCCATTGAGGGAAGAGTTGAAAATAGTGATGGAGTACCTTAAGCTATGGAAAGCTTGTATAAGGATTTCTTAAAAAAAAACACCAAATAGTCGCAAAAATTAACGCAGTTGTTATTATAATATGAACTAGAAATGAGCCTTTCATATATTTCTAGTTAGACAAGTTTTTAAATAGTGGTAGTGACTTTAAAGTGCCTTTAAATTGTGTCCAACATAAACATAAAGGTTTAATGTTTTTCTTCACAGAAGAGACGATGGAGTTTCTCCCATTTCAGATTCAGATGCCAATCGTAATAACAATTCAGTATTTAGCGATCGATGTACAAAACTGTTCTCCTTGATAGTTGATTGGCGCAACAGTTTCTTCAGGTAATTTGTCGAAATGAGTCCAAGATCAAGTGTTGATGTAATCTGCTGGAATGTGGTCTGTCTGTTTTCATCATCACGTTCTACCTTTACCCACTGAAGAAGACCTTGTAATACATAATCCATGGAAACTTCAAAAAAATCTATTTGCTGAATGACTATCTTCAGTTGGAATCCCCTTAGTTTCAGATATTGTCCAGTACGAATTGTTTTGGGAAAGTGAGCTGCCATATGTTGCAATAAATGTTGATTGACTGGTGTAGTTGCCATCGGAAAAATTTGTGACAAACCTAGAAAATACAAATGTTTCATTTTGTGTAGCAGTTGCCAATAAGACGAACTTGTACACTTTGTTCCACACACTTTAGGAGAGGGACTCAAAATAAATGCCATTAAGTGGATGACTTGGTGCATGAATGAATCATCAAGAACAAGGAATAAAGAGTTCCAAATCAAGTTACT